>MJUT01042582.1:358986-373749 GCA_002080005.1 Gigantidas platifrons | reverse complement strand
TTAGAAATTAACAAATGCTTGCTATGAGTTGTTATGGTCAGTTTAAATGCAATATTTTGCTCTTAGTTGTTGATGGTCCGTTGAAAGACAATAGTTTCAGACCCAGTCCATTATACCCTTGTTAATCCATCAATAATATTCGTCCTTTCTATAAATAATTTGGACTATTTTTAGCATGTTCTTAGGGAAAATATGGACGCAACTGTAGGGAGACATGCAATAAATATTGTAAACGCCAAATGTGTTCCCCAACAGATGGTGCATGCAACGAAGGCTGTAGACCTGGATGGAAGGGCGACACATGTAATCAAGGTATTGAATAGTGTATACAATATATTAAGGTTTTATATTCTATTCAGGGGATGTAGCATAAAAATAGATATTAGGATTTAACAGGTTACAAGCAAATAAAACGTACATCGTTAGCACTTAAGATATATCTTCCAGAATACAAGGATACATGTTATTTATATTTAAACGTATATCAAAATAATGACTATAAGAGCATGCGCATTAACTACGAAGAGATGTTTGAACAGAAATGGTGAGCAATTTCTCCAATATCAACAACACAAATAACCACCTCAGACCTCAAGATATTTGCTAAAACAAGTGGTCGTCATTTGTGTAGGTATTTATTGTTTTTAATATTTTCGGAGTCGACACTGATCGTATTATTTTGAGTTGACTGGCTACAGTTTCTATTTTCATTCACAAATATATCTCTTTTTCACTATTGCTATGCTTTGTAATTACAGTGTGCGACCAAGGTACCTTTCGTGTAGGATGCAGGAGTAGTTGTCATTGCTTAAATGGAGTCAGATGTAACAACGTGAACGGACAGTGTCCACATGGGGATTGTGACTATGGATGGAAAACACGCACATGTTCTGAAGGTAAAATATTTCTTCTATTATATTAAATTGTATGTTAAATAAACCGGATTTAAAATAAAAGTGAGCAGACAGAAAAATCTACTTAAAATTCAGGAAAAATTCAACCATGCTGATGACCTGCTCTCTAATGTGACAGACGCTACATGTATAGTTTTATAGTTGTTCACAACAAAATAATAAAAACTGAAAAAGAAATCATACAAAATTGATATCTTCACTGACCCTGCGTTTGTACTTCCATCTCATTGTTTCCAGAATTGTTTTTTTCAAAATAAGACTCGATACTGTGTATGTGTCATTGTCCATGATTTTGTCATGTACTAAATCATTAGTTTTCTTATCATGAAAACCACCTCAGTGCGTATTGTTGCAGTGGTGTAAACTTGTACTTCATGTTTATCTGTGAATCCATTAATTTACATAAAATACATGTCAATGTGTGCATGATTAACACTAATTTTCATGAATTATACATTTGCTTGCTATAATTATTTTTGTGTTTTCTCATACTCTCGTGGATATATGGAATAAACTGTAGGAAACATACTGTATTGGAAAACTCAAAATCTTGTTTCCCAGTTAACGATAATTGTAACAAAAAAAGTTATAAACGAAACATTTCCGAAAGACTGTGTGTTGGTTGTTTGGGATAATTACAGGAGCTTCTCCAGAAAAACGAAAAGGAGCTAGGTCGATCATTTGATACACGTTCCGCTATATAGACGATGGCCTTTCACTAAATAATTCTTGCCTTGGTGATTTCGTTGCTCGCAACAATTCCATTAAGCTTGAAATAAAAGATACCAAATATATAGATAGGTCTGCTTCATACCTTGACCTACACTTTGAAATTGACAGTGAAGGGCGGTTAAGAACTATTAAACCTTTACGAGAAAATTGATGATTTAAATGTTCCCATTGTGAACTTTCCATTCATATGTAGCAACATTTCTGAAGCACCCGCATATTGAGTATGTATCTCTAAGTTGATAAAATATTCCAGAGTTTCTGGTTCCTATCATGATTTCTGGAATAGAGGGATGCTGCTAACAAGGAAGCTACTGAACCAAAGTTTCCTCTTGGTTAAGTTGAAGCTATCACTTCGAAAGTTTTACGGTCGCCACCATGACTTGGTTGACGGTATATAATATCACGGATATGTTCCACTTGTAAACACTTCCCGATCCTTTCCTCATTCATGACTTATCAGCGGGTTTGTAACTAGACTAACACGACGGGTGTCACTAGCCGAGCAGGAACTGCTCACCCTTCAGGAGCTCCTGTGTGTACCCCAGGTTTTTGTGGGGTTCGTGTTACTCGATCTTTAGTTTCATCGTATGTTTTGTTGATCGTTGTGTGTCCTTTTTCTTTTAGCCAATGTGCTTTCTGTTCTTCTTCGATTTACGGATTCTGATTACCCCTCTAGTATCTTCCAACTCTTCTTCTTACATGTACACAATAAGGACGAGACATTCAGTGTGCAGGAAGAAGGCCACGATCCTTGCATTTCAACTCACGCAGATAGAAATTATCAAACGTTTGCTATGTGTTGTTGATGGTCAGTTTGAAGGCAGTCGTTTGTTATGAGTTGTTGATGGTCCGTTGAAAGACAATAGTTTCAAGCCCAGTCCATTATATCCTTGTTTGTCCAGGAATAATATTCGCCCTTTCTATAAATAATTTGGACTTCTTTTAGCATGTTCTCAGAAAACATATGGACGCAACTGCAGGGAGACATGCAGTGATTACTGTAAACACCAAACTTGTTTCCCAGTAACTGGTGCATGTAAAGATGGTTGTAAAGCTGGATGGAAAGGTGAAAAATATACTCAAGGTATTAAATAATGTATAAAATATATTAATGTTTTATTTACTATACAGACCGCATCGGTGACGTAATGGTTAGCGTGCTTGCCTCTAGTGTGGTCGATTGTGGGTTCGAATCCCGATCTGGTCAAACCAAAGACAATGAAATTGGCATTTACTGCTTCTCAGCTACGCACGCAGCATTAAGGAGAAAGAATAAAGACTGGTTGGCTCGGAATCAGAATATTGTGTCCGGGTGGAGCGACATGCTTTCCCGCGGACTGTTGTTTCAGTGAACTAGCACTATGAAAATCCAGCTTGGCGGGTTGGTCTAGAACAAAGCGGGCCCCAACATCATCTCATTGATAGTTAATTTGTTCTCGCCATGATAGAGCTGTACAATTGCTGAATTAGCGTTAAACAACTATAACTCAACTCACTATTTACTATACAAGAGATGCCACAAGAATATACATGCTAGGAATTAACACGTTACAGATAAATAAAACATTCATCGTTAGCTTTTTAAATATATCTCCCAGAATACAGGGATACACGTTATTTATATTTAAATGTTTGTCAAAATAATGAGTGTAAGAGCATGTGTATTAATTACGAAAAGAGGCCTGAACAGTGATGGTGAACGATTTCACCAATATCAATAACGCATAAACCACCTCAAACCTCAAGATATGTCTTAAAATAAGTGGTCGTCATTTATGTGTTGGCATGTATTGTTTTTGATATTTTCGGGGTCGACACTGATTGTGTTATTTTGTGTTGACTGGCTACAGTCTTTATTTTCATTTGCAAATTAATTGTTTTTCATTATTGCTACGCTTTCTTATTACAGTGTGCGATCAAGGTACCTATGGTGAAGAGTGCAAGAGTGTATGTCACTGTTTAAATGGAGCCAGATGTCACAACGTGAACCGACAGTGTCCACATGGGGATTGTGATGGTGGATGGAAAAGAAACACATGTTCTCAAAGTAAAGTATTTCTTCTATTATATTAGAGTTTATGCTTAATAAACATGATTTTAAATGGAAGTGAACATGAACAAAATTGTCTAAAATTGGGAGGAAATCAATCATGTGAATGGCCGGTTCTCTTACGAAATAGACGCTACATTTATTGTTTTATATTTGTTCACAAAAGAAAATTAATAAAAACTAATAAAGAAATAATACAAAGTTAATACCGTCTCTGACCCTGTATCGGGGACCGTCGTGTTCGTACTCGTATGGTAGTTGCATTTACAACTACCTGTGCAATCAGTGCTTATCATCACTAAAGTTGCGAGTTCGAACCTCGCATGGTGAGGTGTACTCGATACAACCTTCGGTGATAAAGTTTGTCAGTGACTTGCGACAAATCGGTGGTTTTTTCCGAGTAATCCAGTTTCCTCCACCAATAGAAATGATCGCAACAACATAATTGAACTATTGTTTAAAGGGACGTCAAACCCCATGAACCTAAACCAAACCTGACCCTGCTTTTGTATTCCCCATGTTTATGTTGCCGATGTTACTGTCTCTATAGAAGACTTATATGATGTGATACTGTCTATTATTCACGAATATCATTCATTGTCCCTGATTTTGCTATATCCCAGGCTAGTGGTCTTCTTATCATGTAAACCACCTCAGTGTGTATTACTGATCAGTGTTATAGACTTGTACTTCATGTTTATCAGTGAATTCAGTAATTAAGAGAAAATACATGTCAATGTGTGCATGATTAACACTAATTTTCATCAATAATACATTTGTTTGACACTGATCGTGTTATTTATAGTAGAATGGCTATTGTTGTTATTTTCATACACATTTATATTATTTTTTCATTATTGCGATGATTTCTAATAACAGTGTGTGATAAAGGTACCTTTGGTGAATGATGTAGTAGTAGTTGTCATTGTTTAAATGGAGCCAGCTGTAACAACGTGAACGGACAATGTCCACGTGGGGATTGTGATGCTGGATGGAAACCACCCACATGTTCTGAAGGCAAAGTATTTCTTCTATCATATTGGACTTTGTGCTTAATAAGCGTAATTGTTAATGGACTTGAAAATGAACACAACTATATCTAAATTTCAGGGAATAATTAAACGTGCCAGGTTTGTTTTACAGAAATAATCGCTATGTTTATTGTTTTATACTCACAAAAACTGATTAAAAACTGCCAAAGTAATCATAAAGGATTAATATCTTCACTGACCCTGCATTTCTACTTCCATGTTTTTGTTACCGATATTAATGTTCTGTATATAACACTTGTATAATATGATATAGGCTATTATTCACGAATATTCTTCATTGTCCCTGCTTTGTGATAACTGAATGGCGTTGTCGTCTTATAATGAAAACTGTTTCAGTTTCGTAGTGGTTAGAGCGAGCCGCGAATGCAGAAGATCATGGAGACGATTCCCGGTCGTTCAAACAAGAAAATATATAATTGGTATTTGCTGCTATTCTGATAAGTACTCAATATTAACGAGTAAGAACATATAAATGTTGCGTCGTGGTCTTCCTTTAATTTACATTGCCCTTCATTTGCTTCAGCCTGTGGGAAAGGAACATATGGCGTAAACTGTAACAACTTCTGTAACAACTGTTTGTCTGAGACATGTGACAAGGTTGAAGGTGTATGTACGATTAAAGACACGTGTAAACCAGGTTATGTTTGTAAGATAAATAGTACCTACCAATAAAGTATTTATAAATCAATATTCAAGCACAATTTGGTGTTAACATCGTGTTGCTTTGTATTACTTTACGCCAGTTTTTTTTTCGTTCGAATAGTTTCTTTTACTGGATCATCTCTCCGACTAGTGTACCTGCTTCTATTATACAGATAATTCATGCCTCAACCTTAATAACTGTTGGAATTCTATACACATCTGTAAAAAGAAATTTTCGTGTTGATATTGCCAATCGATGATTAAATATCACGAACTTATGTCTGTTTTACTAGTATCCATTTTCAGTTTGCCATCAGGGGTCGTGAGGTCACAGCTGAACTATGGAATGTTCTACTTGTTTGTCTCGAAAATATGATATTGTCAAGAAATTACGTTCCTTTTAACATTAGTATAGCATCAATACCAAATAGCAAAATGTAAATCTTTTGTGTCCTTTAATTTTTTTTAAATAACATTAGATCCTACATTACACAATGTCGTCTTGTCATTTTAAATATGGACATTATTGGCACGGATACATATGATAGTTCAGCCTGTAGGAAAGGAACATATGGCATGAACTGTAACACATCATGTAGCAACTGAGACATGTGACAATGTTGAAGACATATGTAAGATTAAATACACGTGTAAGCCAGGTTATTTGGGTTCAAAGTGTGATCAAGGTAAGCTATAGCTTAAACTTTTATACGATTATTATTACCAGTCATCAATGAATTGCTTTGTACTATTATTGAGAAGAATTGGTAGTACATAGTAAAAAACGTTACGAGTTTAAGTCAGGTCTTTTCCTAAATCATTTAACAAAACCTTCCGGGATATATACGACATATACGTTTACACATTCATGGTCGTGATCGTATGGTAATTGAGGGTACAACTAACTATGCAATTAGTGCCGATCACTCCCAAAATGTTGTGAGTTCAAATCCGGTACATGGTGCATGGTGCATGTACCCGATATAACATTGTGACTTGCGGCATCTCCGTGGTTTTCTAAGGGTACTCCGGTTTCCTCCATCAGTAAAACTGACCGCAACAATATAACTGGAATATTGTTGAAAATGGCATAAAAAACCATAAATCTAACTCTAACATCTCCTCTACAAATTCAACACAACTATGTTAAATAGTTGATATTTAGTTTTGTGCTAACCGATGTGATATCTTGTGACGTAAGGTGAAACCTAAGGCTGATATTATACATGTGTTTAAGTGTGTGTCGATTATATATATATATATACAGCATTCCATCTCAGCATTTGAAATTATATATTGAATAGAATATATAATATGTCACCATAATAGTTATTTTTATTAAAAAGTAAGTATAGATGTTCCTTGTTTCATTTATTCATTTATTCATTCATTGTTCCATCATATTCATCATGACGTATGACTGTGACTGACGACGATACTAACACCTTAAATTGTATGCCTGGCACGAAAACTAATCGAACAAACCCAGGAAGACTTGCGCGCCGGGATTGTTATATTTGCTATTAACTACCAGGTCCTAGGAAAAGGCAGACGCCTAACAGCGAACGCAATATATTGACAGGTATTTAAATTTTAGTTATACAGTTATAAACGATTCATTTAGATTTAGTGTTTTAATGTATTTATTTAAACATTTATTATATTAAATTCAGATAATAAGTTTAATACAGTAAGTCTGTAAATCGTATAATTTGTCATGGTCATATTTAGTGTTTTTATATTCCTGTCGTATTTTTTTCCATTTTTGAATAAATTTGTATTTTTTCGAATGTTGCTATAAATGTGTACAGTTGTGTATTAGATATATTTACAGTTGAATCTTGTCTTTGTTGGTGACTTAACCTGTTGGTTTGGATGGTGGTAATATCACAGCACTCAATTCCATATTTAAATGATTATATGATCAATCCATCTGTGACAAATAGAGTCTCCAACGAGATGATATATTGTAATATTGGTGCCACCCAAACATGATGTTTTTCTGCAATTAATATTGCCAGAGAAGAGGAACCTTCCTGTATTTGTCGTTATTTGGAAAGCAGTCTTTACTAGTTTTGTCAAAACGGAATGGTGATCTCCCGTAATTTATGCAGCGTACCGATGTGTACCATTGTGCATTAGTTGTGCATTTATTTTTTGTAATTACCCATATCGCGGTCAACTCGACAGATGATGATGTCAACAATAGTGTATTGAACTCAGACCTTTTTTATAATAAAGTGATTAATTGTGACTTTATGATAATAATGCAATAGTTTATTAATTTGAAGACAATTTAATTATTTATTTGACTTTACTTTTATTTTTATTGTGTTGAATATTTGGACTCGATTTGCGTTGTTTTGGTACGATATTTCATCTTTTTCACATGTATTTTTCAGCTGTGTACTTTTCCGGCATGAATAACTAACTCTGCACTGAACATGAATGCACTTCTTATTCTGTTAACGGCGAGTTGACATTAATTACTTGTTGTCTTGTCGTTTACTATTTGTACTAAGATATTTTACTTTGAGTATGTTCCGTGATAAACCGTTGCGTAATCTGACCGACAAAAATGTCGAAGGTGCCGAGACAGGTACGAAAGTTTCAGAGGCTGATATGACAAAAATGATTGAAATTTTGTCTCAGCAGGATAAGCATAAAATACTCACTCGTGAAGCATATGAGTTGTTGTCTCATAGTAAACCCCTAGTTAATAAGGAGGATTCTGTTTTTAATAAGTTTCCTTTTGCCACACAAGGCCTTTTGTCACATCTGGTGGAGGATCTACCGATCTGGTCCATGACTCAGTAAAATCTCCGAGAGATATAAGGTGAGTTGAGAGTGCAGTATTCACCCCCGACAGCCGCTTACCAATAAATCACCGTTAGAAGCATTACGGAAATCAGTGCACTTAAGAACATTTAAACAACATTTAGCTCAAGAAAATTTAAAAGAAAATGAATCTTCCAATGACGAGTCTGTCGAAAGTGCTAAAGATCAGTTAAGGAAAATGACTAATTCTCAAAAGCAACTGGCTGATGAAATCTATTTGCCATCAGTAACAACCTGTCTTAATGAGGATGAACATGAATCGGAGAACTTGTCAAATACTTCACTAAGACAGGATGATTTCGCACATTCAGCACCTTTTACGGCTACAGTCGCAAGTGACACGATTAGGCAAACATCTCCTTTTCATACACAAGAACATTCGTTTCTTAAATATAACTTTAAAATAAGATTGAAATTAAATTTCTCAGGAGAAAGTGGGAGTGTTGTAAGTCCGCCAATATTCAGCCTGGGAAACCGAGTTCCAACTCAGCTAAATCCTGTTAGCGATCCGTCTCGATCAGTTACACACAACACATAAGTCTCAGCAGAACACTCAATCACTCTTATTTTGTTATTAACAATAACACTGCATGTAGTGAAAACATGTATCATGATACTAACAAGATAAGGCATGCACATGATATATATTCATCTTCTCAATCAAGAGTTCCCTTCAATATGGCCTCCTCCATTAAACTTGATAAGTTTAAAGGGGATGGGTCTCATAATCCATAGACGTGGTGGAATCAATTCTAACAATGGATTGATTTATATGATATCCCAAAGAATAAAATAACTAAGATAGCAACTTTTCAAGTTTTTTATTGTTCCGCAATTTGGATTGCAACGTTATCACCGGAAATTACAAATGAATTAAGGAAATTCAAAGCTGCTCTCTTTAAAAGGTTTACAGAAGATGATAACATTTTAGATTTGGCCATTCTCCAAGCCGCCCAGGGTCCAAATGAATCTGTTCGTGACTACTTGAGTCGGTTGTTTGACACCACGACGAATAAAGATATACCGGATCAAGTTTTACTCGCCGTCGGAATCAATGGATTAAGGCCAGAGATAAAAGCTATAGTTATGAATAAGAAACCGAAGAATATTGAAGAACTCTGGCACAGCGCGACATTGGCGGAAAAGACTGTTCGAGTACCATGAGTTCCATTGATCATAAACTGTCACAGATTCTGGCATTACACCAAAATATAGCACAGTCGCCTAGATTTCCGCCTCATGAGACAGATTCATAACAAAATCGGCCATTTTTCTTTAGGAATATCAAACTTACAAACAGCCGCAATATCCGCAGTTTAATTCTAGAATACCACAGAACAGCAATATCGGTCAGAAAAACTATCAGGCGGAGTCACGAAATACGTATTTACCGCGACCACAAAATAATTATCGACAAAATCGCGACCGACGTCAGGAAGGGACACATATTGAGCCATCAATTGCATGTATTGCAACAATGAAAGACATCCCGGAAATCTATGTCCAGCTAAAGACAAAAATGTCATAATTGCAAAAAAATTGGCCACGTTTCAAGGGCTTGTCTTAATGGCAAAAGACCGCAATAGGGATACGGGCTCGCCACTGGCTTTGTCAGAGGTGAGCATAAAGTGAAATCTCAACAGATACTTATGTTTCCCCACAATGTCACAATATGGTCAAATTTCACATTGGTAGGCAACAAACTAGAGCTAAATCACCTGTATCAGTGAACATTTTTTTAATTCCACAAATTGTCATGCTTCTACTTTACAAAGACCTTCCGTTGTGAGCATCGTGGGAGCTGGGGTCAAAATGCAGAGTGAAAGGTCAAATACGCCTACCCATTCGGTTAGCGAATATTGTTATTACAGAAAGTGTTTTTGTAATACCGGCACTAAGTCATTTTGTTATTTTAGGCATGGATTTCTTTACCAACCATAAAGTTTCCTTACGCTTGGGTGATAAGACAATGACCATAGATCACAATTGTATTACAAAGATTTATCTGATTGCAAATTATACAGGTTGTGCACGGTTAGCAGAGATAACAAAAATACCCACAAGTTTTATTAAAAACGTAAGAGTACGTGTGTCAAATACAAGGGAAAATTCTTGTGCTCTGCTACAACCAATAAATATCTTAAAGAGATATAATGTTCTTCTTCCCCACTGTTTAATTAATAACTCTAATATCTATATGCGCATTAAGGTTATTAATCCATCTGTCATCTATCTGTCCATCTATCAAGTCTAAATCATTCATCATTGAATGTAATTTAAGTTTTGAATTGCGATTATTTTCTCTGCGATAGTTCATCGCATCTAAATTGTAATCTTGAACTACATTCCAATCTCCCACTAAAATGACTGATGAGTTGGGAAAAATATAAATTTTTGATTGCAGTGTTTCGAAAAAAACAGTGGTTATCTTCATTAGGTCCGTAAACTGTAGCTAATGTCCTTCGATAGTCCTGAATTCAAATATCAAGGATGATATAATTCCCTAATGTATCCGTAGCTGCATCATGGATTTTGAATTCAAACGAATTTTTCATCAAAATTGCTACCCCCTATTGTTGCTGGAAAAAGAAGAAAATTTTGCAATTTTTTAATGAATCACAATTAACAGAGATTTTGGCAAACACGTCTTTTAATAATCCAGTTCAGGTCAAAAGTGTTTGCTAATGATGAAAAAGAACCATTAAATTTAAAGAAAGTGTCCGAAAGAACTAAAAAGAACCAAGTTATATTTTCAACTTTGGCATAATCCTTAGTTGACGGTGAAATCATTATTGTTGAAGAGGATGGCCTTATTATGAGGATGTCATGACATTAATTACACTTATAGTAGGGGAATAAATATTATTGCAATTATATGGCTCATTTACAAGGTCAGAATGTTACGTGCAGCCATACTGATGGCCACTCGACTTCCAAAAGTTAGTTCCCTAATATTACAGTATAATTTACCTATCACCACTCCATCTTTATGGTCTGATATCTTAAATGAAAATCTTAAATGGGATCATGGTGTATTTGTAATTTCATTCTTGACATTTGGGGGTCTTCTCTTACTTTTATACAGTCACTTTATGAAATGACCAAGGAACACTAGAATTAGAAATCACCACGGGATTCGAGTGCGTTCTTCTGGATGTTATGAACTTGCTGGTAGCTGGTATGTCCTTCACATGATAACATTAGATATCCGGATTCAATAATTGATTTCAAAATTAAGGAGTTGTTAAATCCAAGATTATTTGTTAATTGGCCTAGCTTTCAAGTTGCGAACAAAAGCAAGGCTCACATAATTATGTTGCCAGCATCTGTTCCGATATCGCTCATCATCGCGAGACGTTTGAAACGGATCCTTAGCCAGTCTTTTTTGTGCACACGTCATCATCGCACATCATCATATCGCTAATCAAATTCAGTGGACAACGCCTACGGCTCCAATTGACCCATCACTTAAACGACCAACTTACATGGTTTCTCCATAAACAATTGTCAGCGTTGAATTTGCTATATATATATGCAAAAAATAGTTTGTCTTCTTTCAGACATATAGCAGAAATGGCAGGTGCAGACGAAATTTTGTTCTTACCAGAAAAGGCTATGGTCCTTGATGAAATGATCCAGGTTGCTAAACATTGCAACATAAGAAAATCAAAATCAGCTCAACCTAACCATGAAACCGAATGCATTAAACCTTGGCAATTATATGATTTTACTTCGCCAGCATGGACCTTATTCTATGGTTAAAACCAGGAATAACATTTAACGTCTTTGTCACTATAAACGTCCTTCCCATGTTGTGGAAATTAAAAGCTGGGTTTTTGTGTGCGCGTATGGTAATCTTTTTCGATGGCCACTACTATGTCATTTACAAACAAACAATAATCAATCAATCAATCAATCAATCAATCAATCAATCAATCAATCAATCAATCAATCAATCAAGCAAGCAAGCAAGCAAGCAAGCAAGCAAGCAAGCAAGCAAGCAAGCAATCAATCAAGCAATCAATCAATCAATCAATCAATCAATCAATCAATCAATTAAATGAAAATTAAATTAAATCCAATTGAAAACTATGATTGCATGGCGCCTCTAATTAACATATTATATCATTCAACGCATTATCATTTCCATCAGTACATTTGTGTTTGCATTTTGTCATTATCTTGATTTATATTAATTGCAAAGAACGTTCTTAGAAGTTTAAATAAAATACATATCTGCTATCAATGAATGAAGCTCGGGCTATATTTTTCATTTATTTATTCAAAAGTCCCAATAAATAAATTGATGATGTACATATATGAGTAAACGAAAATGTTCAAAAATTCATTATTACATACACATATACTGTCAAACACACATGTCTAATACAATTATCTTAGACTCGTTTTTTGTAGAATGTTTGAAAAAATAATAATTTTATTTAATACATTTTTGAATAAACTGCTATTTAGAAACCAATGTTTCAGCACACACAAAAAATGGATTGTCACCTGATAATAGAATGGCAAATACATTTTCTAAAACATTCATATATCGTCCTGTCATTTTGTTTTACTTGGATTGCTATATAATGTTTGTAGAAACTTGTCCATCTGAGAAAGACATTTGTGCTTCTTTAATTGATTGTTGGTACCTGCTTGAGCAGTTACTCATGGTCACTGTCAATCGCATTGCGCATTAGCATAACAAAAAGAAGTCGTTCAGGCGCGAAAATTATAAAGCTCGTGGACGAGCTTGACGAGCGAGAGTGATATGTAGCAAGAGATCTTTGCATATTAATGAAGGAAGTTAGATAGAACAGTAATGAATGAAATTGCACATAGGTATTATCTGGGGGTACAAAAAGGTCAACAAAGTCATCTTCAGAAAAGCAAAGTAGTTCTGAGCGAAATAATTCCTGATGAAATATTAAAATAAAATATTGTATAGTTTGAAGAAAAAAACAAAAACAAAATTTATATGTGTTTATTAATAAGGAACATAATATTAGAGCTGCTGAAGTTATTTTAGTAATTAAAAGACATAGTAATAAACATTCGGAAAAGATGTAGCTCTTGATCATATCTAACCACCGTGTTTTTATCAAAGAAATGAAGATGAGTGATATAAAAACGAATACTTCACTCTGGGTCTCCAGTCCAAAAATAAAAGATATTTGTGCACAGTATCTCTCTGTGAATTATTTAGAAAAAAATGATTGTATTCAGGGGCAGATCACCATTCCTGAGCTAGTTCTCCTGGCAAGAACAAATAAGACCTCACCACTTTTGCCACACAATGCCTTTTGTCCCATATAAATGACGTCAGCACTAAAGTTAGTTTCATTTTAGGTAGTAAAACTCTTAATTTGGCTATAGTAACACCCCCCTGATCATAGACCACGTTTACTGAATTTCTCAGGTGAAGCTAAGAGTGAAACATCGTTTGATGTCTGGAAATTTTAAGCTACGTGATTACTTAGAGAACATATGTACCCAGAATTGATTATTGTATAGTGCATGATAAATTCATTAAAAGGTTACGCACGTAACACTTTGCTTACACTCCCTGAATCTGCTTCGCCCATTCAGAGTATTGATAAATTAGAAGGCATATATGGTAATATGTATTCTAATGATACACTTTTACTGAGTTTCTACGCTGGGAAACAGATGAATGGTCAGTCCGTCGCCGATTACGGCTGGAAATTAGAGTGTGTATTGCAGAAAGTTGATGAGACATGTATTTTGAACCCAGAAGTGAGGAATGATATGCTTAGAGGCAACTTTTGGTCTGGTAAAATGGATCCAGAATTGAAGAATGCTACAAGGTGTAAATATGATATTATCAAGAATATTGATGAAAGAGGTTAGAGCAGTTGAACTTGAGCTTGAGATTTCAGGTGCCTCAAAACCTGAAAGCACAGCAACTCATCAACCAGTTTCCACAGTTTCAGATATGAGTGAACTTTTAAAGACACTCGAACTTCTGAATAAAAGAGTTGATAATTATGAAAGGTGAGTTAAAGAAAGTTAAAGAAAGTAAACAATGTGATGATGGAACTAACCAACAAAGCTCAGGTAACTATGGGAATTATGAAAGAGGTTTATATAGGCAGATTTAATAAGGACGTGAAGGAAGAGGAAGATATAGATACAGAGGATTTGGTAGAGGTCAAGTAAGTAGTTCAATTATTAAAAATCAGAATGGGGTTTAAACCGGGAGTAGTCTCTCTTGCAGGGCAGAGTAGACACTCAGTTGATGGTAGCCCTAAAATTAGTACCGCTTTGTCTAGAAGGACACATTTGTCAGAAAGGATGGTAGGTATGGAGGATCAGTCAATTGTCCATGTTAAGTTTTTAAAGTGTTATGCTCTAAAGAACTTTTTAGCGACCAGTGGTAGATTTGACCGAGTATCGATTTTGCGATTTCTACGATTTTTTCGTTAGATTTAGGAACTGTTCCGACAGTGTGGCATCTCTTGTTTTTCTGTTAGATTTCGGAACTGTCCCGACAGTGTGGTATCTCTTGTTT
>MJUT01042582.1:343841-358845 GCA_002080005.1 Gigantidas platifrons | reverse complement strand
TGGAACTGTTGCGACAGTGTGGTATCTCTTGTTTTTCAGTTTATTACTTGTAATGTCCATCTTTATACATTTTCATAAAATGTAAACGTACAACATATGTGTTGCATAAATTATCATAGAGAACGTTTGATAACAAATTCACCGGTACATTACTCGTTATCCATGGTTGCAAGTTATAATTCCAGTAAAAATGTTAAATATAATTGACATAAATGTAGTGAAAGATTTCATGGCAAGTGTCCTATAAACAAATTGACGATACGTGACCCTTGCCTCGGGAAGTTAGATGAATAATTACAGTCTCATCTGTGCTCTTAAAGAATATCATCCAATCTTAATTATTTTTCCTGCTTACCCACTTATATCATTAGTCACTGTATACGATCTTGTACTTCAAATAGGGAAGACGTTTTCAGTTTTTTCTAAAAATTATTTTAAATACAAGTTGCAGGTAATGCTATTTATTTGTGGGAAATTTAGAAATATTGACAGTAAACAGGTGAGTTATAGAAAAAGTCATTGAAAAATTGTATCACTGCTTCACAAATATATATATATAAATTGGAATCCAGTAGGATCCAGAATCCTACTAGTACAAATTGGAATTCCAATTTCTACTAGTAGAAATTGGAATTCTGATTTGTACTGGATTTCAACCAGTATAAATCGGAATCCCAATATCTACTAGGACAAATCAGGATATCCAGATTTGTACTAGGAGGATCCAGGATCCTACTGAAATAACAAATTGAAAAAAGAGAAACATGAAAAAATAAAGATGAACACTTTTTAAATACAAATCTTCTGTTTTATGTCCCTTAGGTAAATTCGGTAAGCGCTAAATAAATATACTTGTATGATCAATGATCACTGATCTTTAATTAATACTTCATCCCCCTAAAGGCTGTCCTGACAGGACAGTCACATAACTTTTTAACTCGCCTCATGAATTGTAATCATTTCTAAATTCATTGTAAGTGAAAGTGAAATGGAAGACCACAAGGAATTATTTGATATGAAACTTTTGGAATATGAAGAGAATCTTCCAAAGCATTATCACAAAGAAAAGTTTGTTCTCTCTGGACATAGATATGAAGCTATTCTAAAATGCCTTGACGAAGAGAAAGAACATAAAACAGAAGAGGGGGCAAAATTGAAACACTGGGCCAAAAACAACTTCAGAAAGACTACAATAGGAGAAAAGGACATTATAATTTTTTTGAAAAGTGACTGTCCTGTTGCTACAAGAGATGAGGTATTCAATGTTATTCACAAATGTCACTTGAGAACTGGACATTCTGGTAGGGATAAAACTTGGTATGAAGTTAAAAAAAGTTATGCAGGAATCCGTTTTCCTCTTATAGGCTTATACATAGCAGCATGCACGACATGTTCCACACAAAAACCTCTGAAGAAGCCCATAACTGGAAAGCCCATTATTTCCTTATGATTTCTTACTAGAGTACAAGTTGATTTAATTGACATGATAAGTTATTTTAGTAGACCTGATAATGATTTTCGTTATATAATGCTAAACGAAGACGTGTTCGACATGAATCAGAACCATCATTTATCAGAAAAAACATATTCTATTGGTGACGCTGTCGGTATAATAATTCACAAAGTAGACAGAACTAACACTGACTCAAACATATTGCCATGCAAAGTTCTTGAAGTAAGTTACCGATTCCAAATCCGTTTACAAAATATTTTGACGGAATACTGAAAACTTATTATTCAGATGAAGACCTTGTTGACTTAGAACAGTTTGCTTCCCAGGATTAAATTATATTGACCCTAATTTACTATTGGAAATTTCTCCCATTCAAACTTGCCAGAAAAACCGGACAGTAAATGAAACTGCTAATCTGGTATCCACATGTAACTGTGCTGGAAAATGTAATACAATGCGATGTTCATGCCGCAAATCTAAGATACAAATTTACCTTGCCACAAACAAACTTTGACCAAATGTTGTAATAAATAGGAAACCTAATCCAAAATTGTATTACAATGTATTTTTCTCACTATTTGTAATTAAATTATCGCACGAGACTTATTTTATATTTCACAAATTTTACACATTTTTATGTTTTTCAATTCAGTAATATCCAGAATCGTATACGTACTAAGCTTTAAATTCAGTAATATTCTGAATCCTACTGAAAGCTTAGTAGGATCCAGGATCCTCCTACTACAAATCTGGATATTCTGATTTGTACCAGTAGATATTGGAATTCTGATTTATACTGGTTTAAATCCAGTACAAATCAGAATTCCAATTTCTACTAGTAGAAATTGGAATTCGGATTTGTACTAGTGGGATTCCGGATCCTACTGAATTCCAATTTGTACTGTAACATATATATATAGTATATTCTGGTAGACATGGGGCATTATTCTTAATTAAGCTTACTCGGAAATAATACTTTTATTATTTTATGCATAGTATGAATATTCTTATATTTTGATTTACATCAATATTCAAAACTAACGTAGGACCCCTTGCCTAAAAGAAGGAAATACAAAGATAAAAAAAAAAAGACGTAGATAAATATGATAATGCTCTTGTCATATACAGACGGAATCAACATAACATTAATGGATAGTCAATGATTACTGTTGTTTTTTTAGTCATATTATGGTGTGTTCAGAATTTCTACTTATATTGCTTCAAGTTTTCGTTTTCTTGTAAGTGCATGTTGCCATATTATATGTTAATTGTGTGCTGTTAGTAAGTAGTATATGATGTCAGGTACCAATTCTTCATAGAAAAAAACTATTCATTTCTATTCATGTTGTGGGTAAGGGTTAGGATTATGGTGTTCAAAGCCACTTTCAACAATATTTCAGTTTTATCCTGGCGGGAAATTTGCTTGGTGGAGGAAACCGTAGTACCCGGAGAAAACCACCGACTTGACGAAAGTCACTGACAAACTTTATCACATAATTATTCGTGCTGTGTTGTATCTAATATAGAGCACAAGACTCGTTTCTGGAATAACGTTCATCATGTACGTGTACGCTCAAAGTCAAAATATTGCTTAGTCAAACAACTTAAAAGGTTTTGGGAGCAAGGAAACGAAAGAGTCTAAACAGCGTAGTCAAATTCGGCTATTGTTATCTAGGTCCGGAAGGAGGAGAACTTTAGTTTTAGTAATGATCACATTATGGAGGAACTGAACATTTCAATGATAAATATATATAATAGAGCATGTCATATCAGTTGAGAAGCATTGACTACTGGGAGGATGATACCCTTGGGGAGTCATAGTCCACCAGCAGAGATATCGACCCAGTGAGAGTAAAACAAAACATAAACATTATATCTAATACAAATTCATAAGGTACGCTCATAGTCAGAATATTTGAAAGATAAATAATTTAAAAATCTTTGGGAGAAAAACAAATTATAATCGAATGCCACAGGCGCTCGTGGCACGGAATTTCCACCCCCTTTTTAACTTTCTGCTTACATATTTATTTTCAATACAATTACTTTATTATTTCATCTCTTTTCCCTTTATTAACTTGTTTGTGTTCATAACCATATTCATGCAATCTTATGTTAACAGCTACTTACATGTGTCGACCCTATATACTCTTATTTCCACAAGGGAAAATAGTTCGGAAATTTAAAGATCGTATAACTGCTCACTTCGGGTATGGTTAATATACATTTTTTTTCAATATGTCATTCAAACTAGGACATGTATCAATTTCTAAAACACGTATTTAGATTTATATACCTAATGTTGTAAGTCATATTTCATTGTTTAATTTTAATGTTAATTACACGCCACGATAGAGCTGAAATATAATCAATAGTATATCTTTATTTCTCATAACCATGTTACAAGGTAAAGAGATAAATATAAAAAATACAATCATATTTACATCAGTT
Source organism: Gigantidas platifrons (assembly GCA_002080005.1). NCBI lineage: Eukaryota > Metazoa > Mollusca > Bivalvia > Mytilida > Modiolidae > Gigantidas > Gigantidas platifrons. Next base: position 354,941 of record MJUT01042582.1, on the reverse strand, counting down.
TCCGAAAGGAAGTAAACAAATCGATATCAACTCAATAGCTACCTAAGGACATACTTTACTCTTAACTATTCTAATGAATTTACATAATTTACTTTTAATTCAACTACAGAATTTGAACACATCAAGGCACAATATTTTACAGTATTTGGACTACATCTGTGTTTTTGGGGAATCAACCTGGCTCTGTCCTGTATAAATTCAGTGCATTCGAACAAATAATGAAACTCGTCTCCCAACTCCATACCCTGACACAAATTACATACTCTATTCCTCGATTTATGTTTTGCCACCGACCGATTTCAATGGGAAGTCTGTGCTTAGAGATACGGAAACGACAAAGTAAGAATAAGTCTTTATCCTTCATAATTTTCAAAAAGATATCCCTTTTTGTATAATCTATAATTCTAAGCCTTAGGTGAATTATCTACAAATGTACTCCAAGTCTGTTTAAATTGATCTATTAAATTCATCTTAACAACATTACTTAACCATTTTTCTTATATACAATTCTGGTATAGCTATATATATGATAAACCACCCTTATTTAAAATATCCTGAATATTTGTTATCCATAATCCATCTCTTATAAAATTATTGTTATTTTTTAAGTAATTTATAACATATGTGAGAAATTTTACTTTGCTTTCCCATAATAATTTTACACAGCAGAAATTTATCATTCTAACTTTAATATCAATTCTGATGGGATATCTTCCTAGTTCACCGTAGACCATATAATCGGGAGTTGAAGTTTTTAGATGTAGAAGTAGCTTACATAATTTAAAATGTAGCCTTTCAATAATTTCGTTATTTCCAAATCCCCAAGTTTCACACCCATAAAGTATTATTGGCTTGACCATACTTTCAAATAGTTCTAATTGACATTGTATATATAAATTATGAAATCTGCCCCTTTTTAGTAACTCATACATAGCTTTAGTTCTCATGTTCACTAGTTCTTTTTTAGCATTACTTAATGACCCTGACCTGCTGAATTTTAACTGAAGATACACAAAATCTTTTACAATCTCGAATTCCTTATCCTCATACTTAAAATGAATGTTTGTTGGCAATCTTCCCTTGGAAAACATTTTTGTTTTGTCTATATTTACTTTAAGTTTCCATTTGATGCAGTATTCTTGGAATAGATTCAACCTATTTTGTAAATTACTTGCAGATTTTGCTAAAAGAGCAGTATCATTAGCATACATAATCACAAATAATTTAACATAATAACCAAGCTCTTGTTCTAATTCACCAGATAAAGTTTTCAAACCAGTTAAATTATTATTTTCTAAAAATGTTTCCAAATCATTTAAGTATAAAGAAAATAAGAAAGGATATAAGAATCTCTTTGTCTGTCTCCGTTCCCAAATGTAAAAATTCGGAAAATTCATTATCATACGTAATTCTAGATTTCGAATGGTGCATTTTACCATTAATATGATTCATGAGTAATTTATACCTTAAGCCCTCTCTCCAAACAGTATCGAAGGCTTTTTCAAAATCTATGAATACACAGAACATTTTTTTTCGTTTTCAAAGTTAAAAGTTCAATTCTAACATGACCTCCTTCTTTCGCTTTGCTAACAAACGAGCGAGTTATCCATTCGGTATAATCTCATTAGCACATGCGCCGGTGAATGTGACCGACTTTTCCATTGGCAGCATAAATTGTAACCCGAATAATTCCGATAGAAGGCGCAGTAGCATTCGAGTTACATAAATTGTGTGCGACATTTTCCGCAAGCGTAAATATAAATTACCGTCTTCCAATCAAAGTATACTACCGTAATTGTACTCTTAGACATATCAGAATCGAAATAAATCATGGAAGCCAGAATGTGTTTTGAGTTTTAACATGGATTGGCGGATATGAGTAAATTTTATCCCTCGCTTCTGGCTCGGGATAAAATACTAATATCCGCCAATCCATGTTAAAACTCCCAACACATTCTGGCTTCCATGATTTATTTCTTAAATAAGGAGTACAAAGAAAATATATCATCATTGGATGAATACCCATGTATAAAACCTACTTGGCTTTCGTTGATCAACAAAAATTCGTCTGAGTAAACATTCGATCTTTTATTAAGTATCGAGGTAAAAAGTTTCCCTAGCCAGCTGAAAATTGAAATTGGTCTATAATTTTTAGGATCATCAGATTTCCCCTTGTTTTTGAATATGGGGGTAATATTTCCTGATTGTCATGTACCCGGTACTTTACTTGAATCGAATATTCAATAAAACAATTTAGCATAGATTGGTATCAGAAAATGTGCTGATGATTTTATATATTCATTAATTATATTATCATCGCCACTTCTCTAGTTTTAAGGGTGTAGGCCTGGGGTATGGGAGATAACTCTATTTTCAGTGTCTTCTCAAATATATGATCAATTTATGCGTTTGAAAATTCCCCCTCAATTCCAAGCTTCTTGGTGATAAAGATTGTTTACATTGGATATGGCCTGTTAAAAAAATGACTCCTTTTCCTTTTACCTTTCCATAGCTGTGCTCCTGGTATTTTTATTTCTTATTGCTGCTTATGCCAGTGTCAGGCAGTGTGTTATTATTATATGCCAGTGCCCACAAAATTTCATTGAAATATCTCTTTTCAGAAAATATGTTCATCGAAACATTGTCAAAGATGCCAGAAATGTAACACAATTTGTGTGGCAACCTTTTTCTATTTAATTTCAAGGTTTGTTAAAAAAAATTAAACATATACACCAGAATCTTAAATATTATGAAACTAGTATAGAGCAAATTCATTTTATGGTAGTAAAAAAATAGAAACCTATGTTTGGTACAAAATTGTAATATCTGATCCTTTCTTATACCACTGCCCCCTTCTCCTAAGACAACAAAAGAATAACCAGAATCAAACGAATACAACTGGAGCACAGAATTTGAAGGAATTAAACAATACCGCTGGGTGGCTGTCTGTGGGGGTATTTTTTTTTGGGGGGAGGGGGATGTAATGGATTAATCAAGTAGATTCACCCTCAAACCACCCCTCCCCAGCCGACCTGAAAATAAAAAAGAAAAAATGCAGTCATTTGGTAATTTGGACATCCACTGTGTCAATTATAAGAATTCATAAGCTTTTTGTTATTGGTAACTAGTTATTTTTTATCTCACAAACAAAGAAACTAGCAAAGGATGGGTGGGTGATAACTTTCCTTGACAATTTCATTTTTTTCTGGGTGCCATCCATTAAAACATAAATTTAAATATTCTAAAAATCTGACGGTAAAAGTTTGTAAAATTTAATGCAATGATGTCGATATGTCTATTCTTCATTGAGACATTTTTTGGTGGAAATTAATTGACAGGAATTTTTTTAATCCGATTTTTAATACCAAAATGGTCCTCAGGGCATCCACCCTTTTTTTGCAGTTTCCACTGTTTTGCACGTGATTATTTCCAAACAGGATATTAAGATATGCTAGATATTTCATATTTATTCAACAACACTCTCAAGTGTAATAAAGCCAAAATATTACCTTTCAATCAGAAATAAATGTGCATATCTATTAGAATTTTCCGACACTAGTATTACCATCTGACGTCAAGAATACCTCCAAAATTGCTATATTTAGGATGTGCTATGGAGAAAACGGTACGGTGAAATTTTTTGAAACTTCAGATTTTTATTTCTTCATTCATTCATATATTTATTTATTCATTCAGATTTTTATTTATTGATTTATTTTACTTACATCCTTTACATTTACAGTTGTAGTGGTGACAGTCTCATTGGTTACATTCATATTTTATTTATTTATTTTACTTACATTCTTTATATTTACAGTTGTAGTGGCGACAGTCTTATAGATAACTATTTTTAACCTATCAATTCTACAATTAACTTGATCAATTACTCTCACTTCCTGTTATGACATTGGCTACAGGAAGTGACGTCATTTCCCCCGCGCCTTTTTCTTAGTATAGTAGTAGTAGTACAAAATGTTGGTTGGGGGTGTTCTCCATGATGTCCGCATCTAGCCCTTTCCCTGGTTATCTGCCCCTTTTATTTTCATATAATATTCAATAATGGTTTTCACCTATGGTGTTTTCGGATATGTTGTGTAGTATTCCAAGGATGGTATTTCTACTTTACTGAGTGTCAAATGAAATGGTATATTTGAAAATTTCCATCTTCAAAAAATGTTTTTTTTAAATATTTTTACACTTTTAATGTTTAGAAAAACAAATTAGACAGCAATTAACAAAAATAAAACGATAAATTCCTATACGTCCTTTCGATTCTCGTTTATATTTAGATATTTCAGATGCGGCAGAGGAGGAGGGTGGGGGTGGTGGTGGAGGAGGATGAGGTGGCGATGGTGTATATCCCTCTGTCTGTCTGCTGTTTTATTCATTTAATTCACTACTTTAACCTGTTGTTTGGCAGCACATGTACTCTGATGAAGAATTAGATTTACATGGTCTTTCATAGCTTTGATTATACCATGCTTTTAAACACAGTTATGTTTAAGAAATTGCTTGTAAAGATGGCTAAAGAAGATATTATCCTAACCATGTCTGGTAACTTGCCTATTTGATTGATATCATAATTCAGTATTGTCTTTGTTACTGCAGTAATTTAACCGTTATTTCAAAGAAACCTAAATTGTATTGAAATGAAATGCACAATCACAAACAGTACATAATCAAAGCATTACAAATCAAATATACCAAGAATATGTCATATTCTACTTTAATAACAGTGTTGCTAAATTTATCTTTATAATTATTATCTAGAAATTTCTAAATTTATCTTTATTTTATCTAGAAGTTTCTAAATTTATCTCTATATTATCAAGAAGTTTCTAAATTTATCTGTATATTATCTAGAAGTTTAAATTGTATTGAATTGAAATGCACAATCATAAACAGTACATAATCAAAGCATTACAAATCAAATATACCAAGAATATGTCATATTCTACTTTAATTACAGTGTTGCTAAATTTATCTTTATAATTATTATCTAGAAATTTCTAAATTTATCTTTATATTATCAAGAAGTTTCTAGATTCATCTTTATATTATCTAGAAATTACTAAATCTGTCATGTTTTTGCCTTTTTAGTTCATTGCTCTCAAAGACTAATAAAAAAAAATGTTTACTTTGAGTATACCTCATGAAAGTTATTCCAGAAACATGTCATGCACTCTAAATTAGATATCTACATTTCTCGCCTGTAGTGTAGAAAATCAACAAAGATTTATATATTTTTTATGTAAAATATTTCCTTTATTTACTCTGGAATGTTTGTCCCATGAACACAGTTAAAAGTGTGATATTCAACTTCATGCATCTGATTTATGTTGGTAGTTGTTATTATAAACCAAAATGTCTTTACCATCGCACTTAAAACCTTCAAAAAATTTCTTTAAGATAATTCCTAACCCGTGCCGGGTCAATCTGTAGCTGCCGGGTCAGGTTTTTTTTTTGGTCATTTAAAAAAAAAATAAAAATGAGAAGTCAATCTGCCTGGTCTATTCAAGACACTGTGGTGCTATTCGATATTTTTTTTAAATTAAAATAACATGGTAAATTTCAGATTTTATATTTAATCCTAAATATGGAAGGAGGAACATTAACAACACTCATATTCATACATCTATTAATAGGTTTTTTTTTCAAAAACAAGACATAAATCTAGGTATCATATTTTGTTGCATTAAAACTCAACAAACAAAAATACAAAAAAATAAATTGCCTGCCTGTTGGGTCTTGAAAACTTTCTCATGTTAGGGTAAACCAACAATCAATTTTCTTTGGCCTTATACCACACTAACTCAAAAATGTTGTATGTATATTGTATTTGTAATTATGCAACATATGCAGCCTAAAATAAAAAAAATTACCCATACATGTTATATCTTTGATCTCAAACTGACAGTGCATACATGTAGGACATAGATAAAACTCAATAACACATAAGACTAAACTGTATCTGGGTCCTTACATGATTACCATGGTAGTTAAAATAGGTTGGGGGAAAATTGAAAGAAATTGATGGAATTAGATAGGAGATCACTACCTTATTAATATATGTATAGGTAGAATTAAATTGATAAAAATCACATTTATACAATTTGTTTGTGTGCATATTATTTCAAATATATAATTTGCCTGATCCAATGACATATTTCATCTGTTGTACATTGACAAAAGCTGCATGTGTCTTCATAGATAAAGTCATAACTTGGAGGAACATTTAGATAGCACATAATATTACATCTGTAATTTGGTTATGCTAATTTTCTTCACCCATACTTTAAATCATAATCCCCATTTGGGTCACTATAAAATTATATTAATTGTTTTCTTAATTATGTTATCTTATTTTAACACCTAAATATTATATTTTATACATGTAGATTTTTCTATCTGTAATATTTTGTCATGCTAACTTGATCCATGCATTAAATCATAATGCCCATTTTGGGTCAATAATACATTAATTATTTTCTTAATTATCTCATTTTATTCTTCAGTCCCCCCATCAACAACAGCCACATATTTAGTTGCACTGCCCTCCTTCCAAAATATTCTGTTACCCAGTAAAATTTGTGTAAAGGACAAATCTGTGTTTACAAGTTTTAATTGGATGGTTTTGCATGTTGGTTTCAATGTATTTTACTTTCGAAAAACGTTTCATGTGATGTTGCGAAGAGCTATGGATGAAATACGCAAGATCGGTAAACCGCTAAAAAACCGAAATGAAGACAAGAGATGACATGGAAGTCAAGAAGCAGAACTTTTGCATTATATGCATTTAAATGCTTATTATAATGTTGGTTTTGATGTATTTTACCTCAAACAAAATTTTATGTGATTGTGTTGAAGAGTTATGGATGAAATACGTAAGATCGGTAAACCGCTAAAAACTAGAAATGAAGACAAGAGAAGTCAAAAGAAGGAAATTGAAGGAAAGAAGTATATTATGTGCAATAAATGCATTTTATGCCTTATATATTATACATGTGTGATGTTTATAATGCATTTTTGCAAAAAAAATACTCTAATCCAATTATTTACAAATAATGGTGATATTCATTCATTATTCAAAACGATCGTCAAATCGGAAAATGAAGTCAAGAGACGGCGAAAATATCACGATTACCTAAACATGCTAAATTTTCTTCTTCTCCCAATCTTTTTTGTTTCCAATAATGAATTAAAGCACGAATTGGAAAGGTTTTATGGTGTACTTTGAACCAATTAAGACAAACATTATAACAAAAAAGATTTGATTTGATTTTTGGTGTTTAACGCCACTTTCAACAATATTTCAGCTATATCATGGCGACCAGTTTTAGTGGTGGAGTATGCCGGAGGACCCGGAGAGAACCACCGACCATGGGCAAGCAACTGGTAAACTTGATCACTTACGGCTGTGAGTCGAGTGCACCCTTTTTGTAATTTACAAAGCCGGGCGCGAACCCACACCGTATTGGTGATATGCTTGTATGAGTTGTTAGATCCAGCGACCTAACTCATTGAGCCACTCGGGCCCCTTTTTTTTTTTTTTTTTTTAGCAAAATCGGTATTTTTACCTCAGGAACACAAGTTTGTGTAGTCGATCTTGATAATAGCAGACCACTTTCACTAGATATGAATGAATATCTGGGGACAGAAATAATTTTTGCATTCCGTGACATAAAGCTTATTTGAAATAAAAAAAAATAGTATATATACTGGTTAAGGAAATGTGCGACTTACTTTCCCTCTCGTTCTCTAAAAAAACACGAAAAGTCCGTTGCTCAACCCAAGTAGTCTGGTAACGCAGAAAAAAACGACTAGTCCGTTACCATTTTACACCGTGACAGTCGTCATCGCCTGAAAGTCGTCATCCTGAAACCTCGCATTATTTTCGCTTCCATTCACGCTGCAAAAAGTTGATACTCGGTTTATTTGGAAGACGTAAGTATCTAATCTTATATTATCATGTCTTTATACTAGATTTTGAAAAGTAGCAAGCTTGAAGACCTCTGTTGAAATGGTACACATGACATATCGGGCGATTGTTCCCCGAATGTTATCCTTCTTAGGGCGATTGATACGTACAGCGCCATTTAGGAAAGTGACGTCAATCTAAAAGGCTAAGACAAACAAACAAAAATGTTCTTTCAAAAGACTGATTTTATAATTGCAGACCTGTCGCATGTGGTCATATTGTGGGTGTAAACTTGAGTGACGACTCTAATGCAGTATATAAGGACTTAAAATCATTAGATTTATGACTGTATTCGGGATGTGGTGTCTTCGCTAGCCAAGGGTTACGATCCGCTCTACTCATCTTCACTGAAGATGAGTAGAGTGGATCATAATCCTTGGCTAGGGAAGATGGGGGTACTAAAATTGACATGTATCTTATTATCTAATGTATTTTCTAAAAAAAAACAAAACATAAGACTTTGTGTGACATAGAGGGTGAAATTTCAAATTGGACAAATTGACATAATTTTAGTCGTAAAATAATGTCAATATGATATATTTTTCAGATTCAGTGGCTTAGTGCAATATATGAAGACAAATTTCCCCCCCCCTCCCCCTCCAACTTTTATTAGCAACAAAGTGTTAAAATGATAACAAATACATACTTTAACTTCCTCAGAGGTATCATTTTCTTTTGGGTATGGTAAAAGACCTAAATGTATTTCCATTTGATAATGATATGAAAAAGGCAATCATTGTTGGGTCAAAATAACTTTTTTAAGTAGTAGTACTTAAACTTTGTATATATCACCAGAAAACAGTTTCAGTATATCAAAGAAACACTATTTTTACTGTATATTTTAAAAAATCTTGTAAGTTAAGTTTTCATACAAGCATAAACAATATGATTTAATGAGGCTTAATAGTTGTAAATCAATTATTTATATTTGTACAATAATACCCCGAGCAAAGCTATTGATAAAACTGGCCTTCCAAATCAGATACCGGCCACTTTTTACGCCTGATGATTATATTCATTGCTGGTTTTATTAACCATGACCCTTTAAACGGTCAAGGTAAATGAGTGTTCGACTTCTAGTCTGTTTTATTTATATCATCTATACCTATTATTTATTACAGACGATATAAATAAACAGACCATAGTCGAGCAACCCTTTACGGTGGCCGTTTAAAGAGTCATGGTTAATAAAACTAGTAATGATTAAATTCAACATGCGTAAAAAGTTCCCGGTAACTAATTTTGGTATCCAGCTTAATTGTGCCTTGTCCGACCGCGATTAAATTATGTCGGGGCTCCCTAATTTGACCTTGAACCTATTCATAACTATCAAGGTGTATTCGAGTGGGATATCACGTACACAACACATGTACTTGACTGCTTACATTATTTGCATCGACTCAGTAACAATAGTTCGACTTCAAAGAGATTATATTTACGACGCAATAATCCATTTTAACCCAGCTTTTTTTCGTATAAGATATCATTTGTGGATAGGCGACTAACGGAGAATAAGTTTCAAAAATTAATTGCTTGTAGATTTTTTAATTTCATTTATTAACAATGTAAGATTGCAATACAAAAAATGCCTCTTTGAGTGTAGATTTTGTTACTGGTTCGATTATTGCAATAAAATTGAAATGCACATAACCAGATTTGAGTACAATTTTCTATTTATAATTCCCCCCTTGATGCAGGTCAGATGTTCCTTTAAAATATAAATTAAATTTCCGTACAAAGCAAAAAAAACAAAAAAACAAAACTGAAAAACCAAAAACATGCATATTTCATTTTATTTACAAGTTGAATTATTGTACAAGTTAGGTAACGTACATTTCAAACAAAAGATCTGAGCATTATAGAATATGGAAAGCTTCTTTTTCCGCACTCGTACACAGGAAAAAGGCCTCGACGCCTCGGCCCTTCACCTGTGTACTCGTGCGGAAAATAGAATCCTCCCAGATCCAATAAAGGACAGTTCTTTTGTTTGAAATGTACAGTATCCTATACATATCTAATAAATATAACAAAAGTTAAGTTGGTGGTATAAACTAGAGGTAACCAAATGAAAATACTGTCCATTTTTTTTATGTTTTGTCACACTCCTGAACGAAAATATTTCAAGAATCTACATATAGTACACGTCCATGTCATCTCTTGTCTTCATTTCGAGTTTTTTTAGCAGTTTACCGATCTTACGTATTTCATCCATAAAGGCCCTGTTACACGGTAAAGCAAGTATCGCCATACTTGTATCATGCAATTTTTTGTATCATGATCCTTGTCAGTTTACACACTAAATCAAGTAGCATGTTTCATGGAGAGTTTGTTTACAAATTCTTCACGCCAAAATGGAGAATCATAACAATGAAGACATGATACAAATTGTTCCTTTGACCTAATTACATCACTACTTTTTTCCCCTTTCCAACCATGTTTTATTTACCATGTGCTTTTAATTGTTGATGATGTTGTAACCTCCTGACCTCAAACCAAGATATCTGATTGGTCAAAGATCAAATGTATCGTGATCCTTGCTGTACAGAATAGAACATGTTCTATCCCAAAGTGTGCATCAAGCAACTTCTAAATGTTGCATGATACAGAGTAATAGCACTGTTTACACTGTATTTTTGGTTGATGATACAATTATCATGATTCTTGCTTTACCGTGTAAAAGGGTTTAACTCTTCAACAAAATCACATAAAACTTTTCTTGAGGTAAAATACATAAAAACCAACATCATAATAAGCATTTAAATGCATATAATGCAAAAAATCTGCTTCTTGACTTCCATGTCATCTCTTGTCTTCATTTCGAGTTTTTAGCGGTTTACCGATCTTACGTATTTCATTCATAGCTCTTCGCAAAATCACATAAAACGTTTTTCGAAGGTAAAATACATTGAAACCCACATACTATTACAGTATATAAGCAATTAAACGCATATAATACAAAAAAAAATGCTTCTTGACGTCTCTTGTCTTCAATTTCCATCTTTTGACTTCTCTTGTCTTCATTTCAATTTTATTTTTTTTTTTGATATTACGTATTTCATCAATAATTCTTCAAACAATCATATAAAACGTTTTTTGGGAGGTAAAATACATCAAAACCAACA
>MJUT01042582.1:306133-338493 GCA_002080005.1 Gigantidas platifrons | reverse complement strand
CATTAATTGATAAATATAGGTGACCATTAGAACTTTGACGTAACAATAACAATACACCCACAAACCGTCATAGTTTCATTCTCTTTCAATAGTTGTTTCACAATAAGCAGAGAATGACATTTGTTTATAAGACATCAGTTATAGCATGTCTTCTATTTAAATTAAAAATATCTAATTCACATTTCTTATTTGATGTTTGCAGAAAATTTAGGTAGGCGGGGTACTGCCAAACAAAGTAGTAGTCACGGAAGTTACGATGCATCAAAAGCTTTAGATGGAAACATAAATCAGACCTGGGGTGGGGGAAGTTGTAGTCATACTGCAGAACGTCAAACGACGGCATGGTGGAGACTTGATATTGGACAACCCGCCAATATTTATAATATTGTAATCTATTATAGAAATGAGAGTAAGTATACACTATGTGTCTAAACTGGTAGAATAATCAAATGTTCTACAATAGTATCACTGTCACTTCCCATATTCTTCATCCTTTGACAGATAGTCTGCAATCGCATTTGAAGTGCATTTGAAGAGCCAAAATCGATGCCTAGCACACAAATACATGACCGCTCACATTCCATGCCTGGTGCAGTCACTTCAATAAAAAGCGGCGAGGTTTTATAGTGATAATAAAGGTAAACACTTCTTAAAAATATTCGATCAAACTGTGTTAATGATATGTAAGTCTGCATATGGTAATAAGCAAGCATGTACAGTTTTGAAGAATTCCCAAATAACATATATACTTTACGGTCGTCACCATGACTTACCGTTACAGAACATCTATCACTAATGACCACGGATGTGTTTCACTTGTCCAATCTTTCCCCATTTATGACTTATCACCGGGTTTATAACTATATCAACAGGCTGGGTGCCAACAGTTGAGCAGAAACGGCTTATCCTTCCGGAGCACGTGAGTTCACCCCCAACTTTTAGTGGGGTTCGTGTTACTCGATCATTAGTTTTATGTGTAATGTTTTGTAGATCATTGTTTGTCCTTTTGTCTTTTATCTTTTGACCATTGTGTTGTCGTTCTTTCTTCGATTAACTGATTCTGATTACCCATTTGGTTTCTTCATACTCTGCATATCACCCCTCCTGTCGAGAAAGCACTCCCTATCCGCCAGCTAAGCAAGTAAATGGACAGCTCTGTTGGTGGAGTCCTGTGAACTGTCTCTAGTATTAAGTGTAACCATCGGCCTAGCCTTCCTTTCAATATATATCTCCCCACAAATAATGTATTTCAAGGCTATCTTTATGTTCAAAGGAAAATTATTATGTATTTTATACAGAAACTTGTGGACGTCCCCCCCCCTCGCCCCCCCCCCCCAATATAAATGTGTTCACTTCTGTGTTTAGTTATAAACTGTTTGCTCTCCTCTTGCATTTAGAATAGTCGAAATATTGACACGAAAAAGTTGAAATGACTGCATCTTGCTTCTATTTCAAGGACAATAACATTTGGTCAAATAATTGCAATCTCTCAAAGTTTAACAAAGGATCTTATGGGAATTGTTTTACATTCTTCTAATTGGAAATCACTGAACCATGTGTAACCAAACATGCTGATCAGAAATCCAAAATATTTGACACCGCAAGACATACTTTAATATAATACACTTGTGAAAATGAACATTTCTATTTCTGGGAAAAACTACAATTTATTGAACTGTGCAGCTATGGAGTTTTTTCAATGATAGTTGCCGATGGATGCATTATAAGAGTATATTTCCAGAATTCTTAAGCTTTCATAAGATCTTAAAAATGTATTTCCATGGTAATAAGATCAGAATATAGAATATCACAGTTCACTTATATATTGTTGGTGTAAAACAATACCTGAATGAAATGGATTTATGGTTTTAATTTCAATTTGCACCTAATGATGACATATTATTGAAAAATATTTTTTTCTAAAACAAAAGGAGGGAGAAAGCCAATCCACTCATATATCAATCAGTTTCTATTGTACTCGGTTCGAACACACGATCTAGAGAAATATTAAATGTCATGCTTAACAAGTCCCGATGAAATAGCATATCTGGGGCAGTTGAAATATTAACCAGCTAAAAATGATTTCTACCAGGAATTGCGAAGGTTTTACATGTTCGTGTTAACACCGAGTTTATTGTGCGGCAGTGTGAAATACAAGTTTTAAACGATATTTGCGTTGTTATAATCATAGAAAAACTTAAATATCACACACATTTTAATATTTAGTAATTTGCTGCTCATTGTAGGACCTGACAGACTTAAGGGTTTCTATATCTACATAACAGATACATTTAATGAGCGACGTCCAAACAGTGGACATCTGTGTTTTCACGACCAACAAGGAAGTAATCCAAGCACACTACAGAATATAACATGTGACTTTCCTGGACGATATGTAGTGATTTATAATCAACGGGACAGACCAAAGGCTTTCCTTGAACTTTGTGAGGTTAAAGTGTATGGTAAGATTAATCACTGTTTGATATTGTTGGAAATCTTTTTCTAAACTTAAAGGAGCATTAGCTACGATGTTGACCCAAAAAAATATATGCTTTGAAAATTGGTAAATAGCTTTAAAATTATGAAATAATGGTAAATATTTCACATTAAACAGCTTATCGAACCACTTTTCGCCTTTTGAGAACTAAAATTACCATCGATAACTTATTTGCTTGCAAGCAAATAATTTGACCTCGCTTTTTCCGTATGCAATTGACCTTGCTAGTGACAGGTAAAAACGAATAATTTGTATTTTGTCGCTTATTAACTACCAACTTGAATGGTTCTTTGTCCGTAATTAACACCGAATAAAAGCAGATGCACAAAAAATAAGAAATAAGTGCATTGTTGTACTGATTTAATGACGATTCGACAAACTCCGTAAACAATGTCGATAATTAATAAGATGGTGTCCATTTCTTGATCGATCTCAAAACACGAGCAGATGCATGTTTTTTCCCCCGATGCGCGTGCATTTCATAACATTTATAAGTTACAGAAACACGTTATATTAAGGCATCAATCATATCTGATAGTTTTGATGGGTAACAAACATTTACGATTTGGCAGATAATGCCCCTTTAAATATGACAACAGAAAATAGTTTATTATAATATCATATAATATATGACTAACATGGCGGGTGTCATATAAGTGGCAATAACTGCTTACCATTCGCGAGCAACTGAGCTCACCCCCGGTTTTTGTTGGTGTTGGTCCGTGTTGCTCACTTTTTTCTTAACCTTTTTTATGCTATCCAATTTTGTGTATTTACGTGCTTAGTATCGTGTTGTGATGTCCGATACGATTTTTGCATAAAACGATGTTCGATTCGTCTTTACCCCCAGTTGTATGAGTGCTCTTTTCTTATTTTGTGTGTGTGTATGCTTGCGCATAGTGATGCTCATTTTTTTAGTTTCCTGTATTGTGGTTTTTTTTTGCTTTGTTTGTGTTCGTCCTGTGTCTTGCGACTTTATGATTTGTCAATTCATGTCACATATTTTAATTATAAAACATATGTGTCTTACCAAAAATAGATATTTTAAAACATTAGATCACTAAATAAACGTTATAGAAAACCGAATGGGCAATGGACACTCCAGAGAAATTGGAATAATTAGGTACACAAGACACAAGACGAAGTCAAACATAGCAAAAACACAGCACAGAAAACTGAAAATTGAATCTTCATCCACACTTTGGTTAACAGCATTGTTGGCATAAAGAAATATGGTATTCGATTTGCACTTAAAATTGAATGCAATGACCTTTTGGAGAATGTTGTATTATACAACGCTAATAGAGCCACATTTATTGACGATTTATAAATGGTGTAAATTTAATGTTACTTTTGTTTAATATTTGTCTTCTCCAGCAAATGAATGATGTCCTGGATTTTCGAATTACAACTTTTAAATAATAAGATATTATAATAAAACATTGTAACCTTTTCTACATTGGTCAATACATGTTTTTATCGATCGATGAAAGCATATTGGCTTCGGAATTGTCCTCACACAATATACTTTATTTGGTCGATAAAAGCACACATTGACCTCATCAAAAGGCTATAGTTGTAGAATTCTATAATTGCACTTTTTGAATTTACCTCTGTAATCCTGTTGTGCACCTTCCAGGAGCACATTTACATGTATACTGGCCTACAAAAGAAAGATACTGAATTTAAAATTGTATTTCATTGTAATATTACACACTTAAACATACATATGTCATGTGTAAATTAAACCAAAAATGCATCTTAAGAATAAAAACAGAATGGTATATGGCATGACACAGCATAGAAATATATGACGATTAAATTTTATTTTAATGAATGCCCCAATGTCTAATAAGTGGTTCTAAGTCCTAGGACATCAACATTTAACAATAAGCAATACATCAATAAATCTTCTAAATCGTTGTTACTAGGTGAGAAATACAAGACCCGGTGATTCATTAGTATATATTTCTGTGTCTATCAAAGCAAACTGCGAAATAGGTATCATGTTTTGGGCGTTGAATATGATGTGATAAAGAAGAAACAAATTAATTCATCAATTTTATTAGAATTGTAATTAGCTGTCCAACAAATATATAGAAAGTTTATATTATGGTAGGTTGCATCGTGGGAAGGTATGGAAATGCATGTGCCTATAACTGTTCTACACACTGCAATGGAACAACTTGTGATGTAAGGACAGGCAGTTGCGAGTGCCCACCAGGGTATCAAGGAGGAAAATGCTTGGAATGTAAGTGTATTTGTTGCTATACAAGGTACCAATTTTAATTCAATGCACATTATTTTGAAAATGTATATATTCTATATTTATTTTTTCAGTGTTCAACACCAAACAGTTAGAAAATCATATTTGATTTAAAGTACTTTAATTTCATTCTTAATCGAATCGTAAAATTAACCAAAAACAAATGATGTCTATCAGATTGCGATATACATTTAATCCATCAGATGAAACAGAATGGAATATTTATCATAGAAATGAAGAGTATATAGATAGATACACAGGAAATAAAATTGTTCAGCTTTTTGTCCAGAAAACCACTCCAATCTTTTACAATAGCCGTCTTATTGACGATTTTGGTCGCTGCATATTTGACATTTTCATGATTGTTGTTGTTGATGATATGAAGGGAATTAAGTACTTGATATCGTCGAATTGCATGCGTGGTGGGGGTGGGGACACAACACCGTACAATAAAGTATTTAACTCCTCTATTGCCAGTGACTATGTATTTACATCCCCGAAATCCTTCCAAGACTTTGTAAGACCACATACAATTCCTCACAATTAAGGTGTAGTATATATACAACTCATTTGTAGAACTATTTTATTCATATAAAGTCAATTGAAATATACCAGTCATTCCCGATTGGTAGAGAGGTGCTTCTCTTTTAGCTGATATGTTTGTTGTAGGAAACCTTATTCACTCATTGCTTCCTGCACTACAACATGAAAGAAGATATCTAGGTGATGTTTCCTCATTACAGAATTCACGGTTAAATGACTATATAGATCGGATCTATTCAACTAAGTTGTGATAAGCGATACTACAGACAAATGTTTCATATCTTAATTGAGTGATTGTTGGTTGAGAATTTTTTCAGTTTTATCATAGCGAGAACAAGTTAAATTTTTATGAGATGTGATGGTGATGTCTGCTCTGTACTAGACCAACACGCTTAGTTTAATTTTTGTAGTGCTCACTAGCTCACTGAACAGTCCGCCGGTAGACCTTTCGCTCCACGCGAACACACTATTATACACTAGTATTTATGAACTGCAAATTTCTATTATATAGAGATTAATACATGACCTTTTGCATATCATACCGGGGATCATCCCGAGACGCAGTCGAGGGTTGATATGGGTCGAGGGATGGTAGCCGACATGATATGGAAAATGTCATGTATTAATCTTTTTATCATATACTTCCGACAAATTGTTTTATTAAGCAAATAAATAAAATGAAATAATAAAATGAATTTATATTAAAGCTTAATTGTGTATTAACAGATACAGATACATTTTCAAAATACTATTGTCAAAGAAGAGCATCTATACCCCATAAATATTAATGGCAATGTTTCCTATGGAGGCAATTTGAAACATGGAAAATATAAATGTGATTCTTTATTTTAATTTACTGTGAATCGTGACATGGCTATTACCCGTGAATCGCTTTCATTCAAATTCATTTCAAGTTCTTCGAGATATAATCATCTAGCATCTAACATTTCTATGATTTTTATTTAATGTTGTCTTCTTGACGACACTTTTCACCACCTCTTTTCTCGATTTGTCAATAGTGCTTGCTTGATAGCACGATTAGCAGGGAAGTAAGAAGTGTAAAACAAAAAACGTAAAACGTACTTTTATTAAGTGACGTTTGGATTTATTTCCCGTGAAATGTGATTAGTAAAAAGTATTTTTCGTGAACCGTGACGAGACCCCTATCCCCTATTCATATTTGTCAATGGATGTAAACAAACGACACCGGAAATACCGGAAGTAATTTGCACGAGACACAGGATTATGGATTTTTTGCACGAGATGTCCTTGATATGGGTTATCAGCCTGGTGTGAAAGTATGGCCAGCTTACTTCCGTTCGTTGCACATATGCAAAAACTATGATATTAATGCTAAGTATATGATAGCTAAAAGAAGCTAACCCGATCCTTTGATTTCACGTGAAATAGCATTAAATAATTTGACATATCTACCCTTTACACAACTATGCCCTACACTTAGCTAAAATACTGACTGAAATAATTAGTTATCCTGTGCTTCATAGAAAAAAAAATAGCCAAAGTAGATCCAAATACCTTGCTTGGGAAGGAAAAACTATTTTTTTTGTGGAAAAAACATTCTTACAAAAAGTTTTTAATAAACAAAATATTTGCTATGTTTAGCGGCGTGTTTTTCAACAGACAATCGAATTACTATGTGTACCAAATTGTGCTCCTATTCCCGCCAGTATATGTCTTTATTCGTACGATCCAGACCTCAAACAAGGGGTTCTAAAGGCAGCGAAGAGAAGCTAACACGATCCTCTGATTTCACGTTTCGCTTTATAGATGATAACGTTTCATTAAATAATTCTAAGTTTTGTGATGATGTGGAACACATCTATCTCATTGAGCTTGAAATAAGGGATACCACAGATAGAACAAGGCCGGCTTCATGCGTTGGCATACACCTATAGATTTACAGTGAGGACCGGTTAAGATCGAACCCTTACGACAAAACAGATGATTTTAATCTTCCGATTATGAACTTTCCATTTATATGAAGCAACATTCCAGCTGTACCTACATATGGAGTATATCCCTTTCAAGTTGATACAATATTACATGGCTTGTGACACCTACCAGTATTTCCTTGATCGAGGGTTCCTGCTAACAAGTAAGCTACTGAACCAAGAGTTCGTAGCGGTGAAGTTGATTGGCATTGCTTATTATTTTCATTCACAATGAGTGTTTTTCTCATTATTCCTATGATTTCTCATTACAGTGTGTAATATATTACTTGTATCATGATAGGGGATGTTGTTCACAGATATCATTCATTGTCCCTGGTTTTGTCATATCCTAAATTAATGGTATTCTTATCATGAAAACCGCCTCAGTGCGTATTGCTGATCAGTGTTATAGACTTGTACCTCTTGTTAATAAGTGAATCCAGTAATTTAGAGAAAATACATGCTAATGTGTGCATGATTAACACTAATTTTCATCAATAATACATTTGCTTCCTATAATTATTTTTGTGTTTTCTCATACTCTCATTGATATGTAGAATAAACTGTAAGAAACATGCTGTAATTGAAATCTCAAAGTCTTGTTTCGAAGTTAACGGTACATGTCAACGAAGCTATAGTATTTCCAAAAAGGGCATGTGTTGTTTTTGCGGGGGAATTAAATACATGTACACAATTAAATCAAGAGGTAGTTGAATTCAGTGTGTAGGAAGAAGGCCACGATCTATGTATTTCAACTTCGAGCAGTTCGAAATAACAAATGTCTGCTCTGTATTGGTGATGGTCCGTTGGAAGGCAACATTTTCCGACCCTGTCCATTATATTATCGTTTATCAATGATATTCGTGCTTTCTATGATATAAAAGTCAAACATGCTCCCCAAAAGATCAAAGGATTTGGTCTATCATCTTAGACTTTATGTTTTATAAACAAGTTTATTAAATGGCAGGGAGCATGAACAAAACAAAGATTAATGAAATCTGAAAAAGAGATCATACAAAATTAATATCTTCACTGACCCTGCTTATGTACTCCGATGTTTTTGTTGCCGATATTACTTTTTCTATATATTACTTGTATCATGTGATACTTATAGATTAATGCTTGCCCTTTTACATATTAGGACTGTTATCATCCCGAGAGACCGATATCAGCCCGAGGGATGATAACAGTCCTGATATGGAAAAGGCATGCATTAATCTATATTTCAACATTGAATTAAAAAGAACAAAATTATCTTCCCACACAGACACCAAACTTATGGATATGAGTGAAAGTTAGAAAAGAAGCATTTCCTAAAGGTTGTATGTTGGTTGTGTGGGATAATTTAGAGAAAATACATGCTAATGTGTGCATGATTAACACTAATTTTCATCAATAATAGATTTGCTTCTTATATTTATTTTTGTGTTTTCTCATACTCTCGTTGATATATGGAATAAACTGTAAGAAACATGCTGTAATTGAAAACTCAAAGTCTTGTTTCGCAATTAACGGTACATGTCAAGAAGGTTATACACGAAGCTATAGTATTTCCAAAAAGGATATGTGTTGTTTGTGCGGTGGAATTAAATACATGTACACAATTAAGCCAAGACGTAGTTGAATTCAGTATGTAGGAAGAAGGTCACGACCTTTGTATTTCAACTTCCAGCAGTTCGAAATAACAAATGTTTGCTATGTATTGGTGATGGTCCGTTGGAAGGCAACAGTTTCCGACCCAGTCCATTATATACACTCCGACAAAAGTTAAGAACTACGCTATATTTTTATCGATATATTATTTTTACATCAATACTGTTAAAACAATAAAATAGATATCACCATTTTTCTTACACTTCTTTAAAGACTACACCAAGGGCTCTAAAATTACCAATCTACGAAGTATTTATCATCCTGAAAAACGTGACTATGACGTGGCAAAAATGGGGTTCAAAACAGGCGCTGGAAAAGCGTAAAACCAGTTTGTCTTTGATGGAATTTTTAACATTGCATTAAAATGCAGAGTCTTCAGATTTTAAGAACTTTTAAATGCATCTATTGTGCGTATGTGTAAGGCATAACAGTCAATAACGAGTATATCCACCGCGTTTATTGTGAAGTTCCGCAACACGCCTCATCATGCTCCGCACAAGACGCATAAGTCGTTCTTGGGGAACTGTTGCCACTCCTGTAAGATAGCAGTTCTTAATTCGTCAATATTTTGACATTTTGGATTGCGTTGGTTAATTTTTCGGCCAATAAAGTCTCATACATGCTCTATAGGGTTCATGTCTGGCGACATCACGGGCCATGGAATTGTCTGAACAGCCTCTTGCTGTAAAAAAATGTTGTAGAATTCGGGCTCTATGTGGCCTAGCGTTGTCGTCCATGAACATTGGCCTGTCAGCCAACGCATGATTGTCGAAATGGGGGACTACGCGTGGAGCGAGTACATTGTCATGGTATTTTTGGCCTGTCAGATTACCATCAAGAACGTACAAGTCCAACTTACAGTCAAAGGAAAAACAAACCCAGACAGTTACATCCCCACCCCCAAAAGCAGTTGTGCCCAAAATGTGGTTGTCCTGAAATGAAGTGTTTCGTTGGCGCCAAACCCTTGCACGACCGTCGGTAGGGCGTAACAAAAACGACTTTCATCAGACCAGTGGACTCGTCTCCATGTACGAATAGTTCACCCCAAATGATCATGTGACCAGTCAAATCGAGCATGGCGATGACGTAATATCAACTGTGGACGTTTTATGGGTCGTCGTGCTCGCATTCCCTGATGGAGGAGGCATCTGATTACAGTGCGTGTGCTAATGTGTCGTCCAAACGCTAAATTACCACGAAGTGCACCAGCTGTACTGAATGGCCGTTGCCGCGCCCGTCTGGATATGAGCCGGTCCTCTCTCGGCGTCGTTTTGCGAGGTCTACCTGCGCGTGGACGGTCAGTAACATTTCCCGTTTGACGAAAACGCTGCATCACTCGTACAATGATGGAATGGTTAAACCTAAAGTGGTCTGCCACCCTTCTATGGCTAAAACCAACGTTATGCATGCCAACAGCTTGCCACCTTTCTGGTATGGTTAATTTTCGCCGCACCATACCCAACCAATAGAAAATGAAACCTACAACTCTACAGAAAAAAAATTAGCTTTCTTTCGCAAACACAAATGTTGAAAAGTATACGTGGCACTTTACACACCTTGTCATATACACATAAATAAAAATCGATCAATAATCTGTTTCACAGGTAAGTAAATATGTGTGTACAGGTAACGAAAACAGCAAACCGATTTGAAATAAGTTGATTATTAGAAAAAATATTATTGAAACAAGTCAGGTGGTGCTTAACTTTTGTCGGACTGTATATTATCGTTTATCAATGATATTCGTGCTTTCTATAATAAATGATGATTATTTTTAGCATGTTATCGGGGACAATATGGAGTCAACTGTAAGAAAACATGCAGCAATTGCAAAGACAAAAGTTGTTCCCCACAAGATGGTACATGCACAACACGCTGTATGCCTGGATGGAAGGGTAACAAATGTAATCAAGGTATTAAATAATGTATACAATATATTTATATCTTATTTTCTATCGAAGAGATGCCATAAAACATAGATATTAGGAATTAACAGATTACAAGCAAATAAAATATACATCGTGAGCTAGCACTATAAAATATTAATATGGCATCTGATTTGCCACTTAAAATTTAATATCCAAGACCTTTGAAGAATGTTGTATTATACCACGTTAATAGAGCCACATTTACTGAGGCTTTATTAATGTTGTAAATTTAATGGTACTTTTGTATAAGATTTTTCTTCTCCAGAATATGAATGATATCCTGGATTTTCAAATTACAACTTTTAAATAATATGATATAATATTAAAACAATGTAACCTTTTTGTTACATTGGTCAATGCATGTTTTTTTTATCGATCGATGAAAGCATCTTGGCCTCGGATTTGTCCTCACACAATATACTTTCTTTGGTCGATGAAAGCACACCTTGACCTTATCAAAAGGTTATAGTTGTATAATTCTATGATTGCAAGTTTTGAATTTACCTCTGTAATGCTGTTGTACACATTCTAGGAGCACATTTACCTGTGTACTGGCCTACAAAATAAAGATACTGAATTTAAAATTGTATTTCGTTGTAATATTGCACACTTAAACAACATTTTTAATGGGTAAACTATACCAAAAATGCATCTTAAGAATAAAAAACAGAATGGTATATGATATGACACAGCATGGTCATGTCTTGGTACTTTCTGACTATGCTTCATGTATTCAATTAATAGAACATCATATCATTTGTTTAATCGTACACAAAACCATCGAGGTACATCCATTAATTTAGAAATTAATCGTAGATATCAAATTCAGTGTGAACGACATGTTTCTAGAATATGCTTCCTAAAGATTGGAAAGCCAAATAATAAAAAAAAATCTTTCAGAGCAAGAACACCAAAAGGGTCTGTGCAGAATGAACAAACTCGGCTAAAGTCACCTATGCCTGATGGAGGCGAACAATACTTTTAGTAATAATTACAGTATTTAGGAACTGTAAATTTCTATTATAGAGAGATTAATACATGATATTTTCCATATCAGCCCGGTTATCATCACGATACCCTCCATATCAGCCGCAGTCGCAGTTGAGGGTTGATATGAGTCGAAGGATGATAGACGGGATGATATGGAAAATGGCATGCATTAATCTCTTTATCATATACTTCCGATAAATTGTTTTATGAAGCAAATAAACAAAATGAAATAATAAAACGAATTTATATAAAAGCTTAATTGTGTATTGAACAGATACATTTTCAAAATACGATTGTCAAAGAAGAGCATCTCTACCCCATAAATATTAATGGCAAGGTTACCTATGGAGGCAATTTGAAATGGAAAATATAAATGTGATTGATAAGTGTGTTTTTTTTTATAATTTACTGTGAATCGTGACATGGACATTACCCGTGCATCGTTTTCATTCAAAATCATGTAAAGTTCTTCGTGATATAATCATCTATCTTCTAACATTTCTATGATTTTTATTTAATGTTGTCTTCTTGACGACACTTTTTTCACCATCTCAACTCAGTTTGTCAATAGTACATGCATCCCTACTGCCACACTGGTCACCTCCACCCATCCTTGATAAGACGATTGGCAGGCAGATAAGAAGTGTAAAACAACAAACATAAAACGTACTTTTTACAACTTACCTTTGGATTTATATTTCATATAAGTGTGGTCATCATAATTTACTTCCCATGAAATGTGATTAGTAAAATGTATTTTACGTGAACCGTAACGAAACCCCTATATCCTACTCATATTTGTTAATGTTTGTAAACAGACGATACTGCAAATACCGGAAGTAACTTGCACGAGACGCACGATTATGGATATTTTGCACGAGACGTCGCTGATATGGATTATCAGCCAGGTTACTTCCGGTCATTACACATATGCAAAAACTATCAAATTAATGCTAGGTATATGATAGCTAAAAGAAACTAACCCGATCCTGTGATTTCACGTGAAATAGCATTAAATAATTTGACATATCTACCCTTGACACAACTATTCCCTACACTAAGCTAAAATACTTAGTGAAATAATAGTTATCCTGTGCTTCATAGAAAAAATGGCAAAAGTAGATCCAAATACCTTGCTTAGGAAGTGGAAAATATTTTTTTTATGAAAAAACATTCTTGCAAAAAGTTTTTAATAAACAAAATATTTGCTATGTTTAGCGGCCGTGTTTTTCAACAGACAATCGCATTGCTATGTGTACCAAACTGTGCTCCTATTCACGCCAGCATCTTTCTGTATTCGTACGAGACAGACCTCAAACAAGGGGTTCTAAAGGCAACGAAGAGAAGCTAACCCGATCCTTTGATTTCACGTTCCGCTTTATAGATGATAACGTTTCACTAAATAATTCTAAGTTTTGTGATTATGTGGAACGCATCTATCTCTTTGAGGTTGAAATAAGGGATACCACGGATAGAACAAGGTCGGCTTCATGCGTTGGCAGAGACCTAGAAATGTATAGTGGGACGATTAAGATAGAAGCTCTACGACAAAACAGATGATTTTAATCTTCCGATTATGAACTTTTCATTTATATGAAGCAACATTCCAGTTGTACTTACATATAGAGTATATCCCTTTCAGTTGATGCAATATTACATGGCTTGTGGTACCAATCATGATTTCCATGAACGAGGGTTCCTGCTAAAAAGTAAGCTACTGAACCAAGGGTTCATAGCGGTGAAGTTGATTGGCATTGCTTATTGTTTTCATTCACAAATAGGGTTTTTCTCATTATTCCTATGATTTCTTATTACAGTGTGTGATATATTACTTGTATCATGATAGTGGATGCTATTCACAAATATCATTCATTGTCCCTGATTTTGTCATATCCTAAAGTATTGGTATTCTTATCATGAAAACCGCCTCAGTGCGTATTGCTGATCAGTGTTATAGACTTATACCTCTTGTTAATAAGTGAATCCAGTAATTTAGAGAAAATACATGCTAATGTGTGCATGATTAACACTAATTTTCATCAATAATACATTTGCTTCCTGTAATTATTTTTGTGTTTTCTCATACTCTCGTTGATATATGGAATAAACTGTAAGAACCATGCTGTAGTTGAAAACTCAAAGTCTTGTTTCACAGTTAACGGTACATGTCAAAAAGGTTATAAACGAAGCTGTAGTATTTCCAAAAAGGACATGTGTTGTATGTGCGGTGGAATTAAATACATGTACACAATTAAACCAAGACGTAGTTGAATTCAGTGAGTAGGAAGAAGGCCACGACCTTTGTATTTCAACTTCCAGCAGTTCGAAATAACAAATGTTTGCTTATTACAACTTAAAATATATCTCCCAGAATACAAAGATACATGCTATCTATATTTAAATGTTTATCAAAATATTGACCTTTAGGGTATGAACATTAAATAGGAAAAGGAAGTTTGAACAATGAACGATTCCATCAATATCAGGAACACAAATAACCACCTCAAACCTCAAAATATTTGCTAAAATAAGTGTTCGTCATTTGTGTGTTGGCATGTATTGACTTTGATATTTTCGGAGTTTCGGATATTTTTAGTGGAAAGGCTACAGGTTTTAGTTTCAATTACAAATATATTATTGTTCATCACTGCTATACTTTCGAATTACAGTGTGCAATAAAGGTACATTTGGTGCAGAGTGCAAGAGTAGATGTTATTGTTTGAATGGAACCAGATGCAACAGCGTGAACGGATTGTGTCCACGTGGGGATTGTGATTCTGGATGGAAACCAGACACATGTTCTGAAGGTAAAGTATTTCTTCTATTATATTAGATTTTATGTTAAATAAACAAGATTTTAAATGTAAGTGAGCATCAACAAACATCTACCTAAAATTCATGAAAAAATTAATCATGCTGATGGCCTGTTCTCTTATGTGACAGATGCTACATTTATAATTTTATAGTTGTTCACAAAAAATTTATGAAAACTGATAAAGAAATCATATAAAATTAATATATTCACTGACCTTGCTTTTGTACTTCCATGTCAAAATTGATTTTGTTTATATAAGACTCGATATTGTGATACTGTATATTTGTCATTGTCCCTGATTTGTCCTAAGATAGTGATCTTCTTATCATGAAAACCGCCTCAGTGTGTATTGCTGATCAGTGGTATAGACTTGTACTTCATGTTTGTCAGTGAATCCATTAATTTAGAGAAAATACATGTCAATATGTGCATGATTAACATTATGTTTCATCAATGATACATTTGCTTGCTGTAATTATTTGTGTGTCTTCTCATACTCTCGTGGGTATAGAGAATAAACTGTAGGAAACATGTTGTATTGAAAAACTCAAAATCTTGGTTCCTAGTTAGCGAAAAATGTCAAAACAGTTATAAAAGAAGCATTTCCGAAAGGTTGTATGTTGGTTGTGTGGGATAATTACAGGGTCTTCTCTAGAAAAACGAAAAGAAGCTAAGCCGTTCCTTTAATTCATAAGTGGCTTGAGCTTTTGAAGCAAGAATGTAGCAAGTATTTTCAATAAAAATATCATATTGTTGTTAAAAAAATGAATGAACGGGACTAACGGTTCCTAGTGGTAAAGTTGAATTGAGAAAAATATATATCATGCTGATAGTTGTTCACAAAAGATAAATAAAAACTGACGAAGAGATCATACAAAATTAATATCTTCACTGACCCTGCATTAATACTACCCATGTTTTGTTGCCGATACTACTTTTTTCTATATATTACTTGTATCATATGATACTAGATACTACTCACAAATATTATTCATTGTCCCTGATTTTGTCATATCCTAAGTTAGTGGTCTTCTTATCATGTAAACCGCTTCGTTGCGGATTGCTGATTCTTTGGTATAGACTTCTACTTCATGTTAATCCAGTATTGTGGAGAAATTCATGTCAATGTGTGCATGATTAACACTAATTTTCATCAATAATACACGTGCTTGCTATACTCATGTGTGTGTCTTCTCATACTCTCGTTGATATATGGAATAAACTGTAAGAAACATGCTGTATTTGAAAACTCCAATTCTTGTTTGGCAGTTAACGTTAAATGTCAAGAAGGTCATAAATGAAGCTGAGTTCATCCCCGGTTTTTAGTGGTGTTCCTGTAACTCGATCTTTGATTTTATATACTAGTATATGTTTTGTAAATCGTTGTTTGTACTTTTGTTTATTTTATTTTGGCTACTGTGTTGTCTGTTTTTTTTACGATATACGGATTCTGATCACCGCTTTGGTATCTTCAAACTCTTCTATTGTATTTCCAAAAAGGGCATGCTCTGTTTGTGCGGGAGAATTAAGTCCATGTACACAACTAAGCCAAGACGTAGTTGAATTCAGCGTGTAGGAAGAAGGCCACAACTTTTGTAGTTCAACTTCAACCAGTTAGTAATTAACAAATGTTTCCTATGAGTTGCTGATGATCCGTTGGAAGACAACAGTTTCCGACACTGTCCATTATATAATTGCTTATTCGTGCTCTCTATAATACATGTTGATTATTTTTAGCATGTTCTCAGGGAAAATATGGATTCAACTGTAACGATACATGCAGTAATTGTAAATGGCACACTTGTTCCTCAGTAACTGGTGTGTGTAACAACGGCTGTAAAGCTGGATGGAAGGGTGACCAATGTAAACAAGGTATGACATAGTGTATACAATATATTAATGTTTTATTTTCTATCCAGGAGATACCGCAAAAATATAGATATTAGGAATGAACACGCTACAAACAAATAGAACGTACATCCTTAGACTTAAAATATATCTCCCAGAATACAATGATAAATGTTATATATATTTTAATCTTTATCAAATTAATGACTATAAGGGCATGTGCAGTAATTATGAAAAGGAGATTTGAATAGTGATGGTGAACGATTCCACCAATATCAATAACATCAATACCCACTCAAACCTCAAGATATTTAATAAAATAAATGGTGGTCATTTGTGTTGAGATTGATGGTTTTTAATATTTTCGGAGTCGACACTGATTGTGTTATTGTGAGTTGAATGGCTATTGTTTTTATTTTCATTCACAAGTATATTTTTTTTTATTATTATTGCTATGCATTATAATTCCAGTATGCGACCAAGGTACCTTTGGTGAAGAGTGCAAGAGTATATGTCATTGTTTAAATGGAGTCGGATGTAACAACGTAAACGGACAATGTCCAAATGGGAATTGTGATTCTGGATGGAAACCACGCACCTGTTCTGAAGGTGAAATATTTCTTCTATTATGTTATACTATATGTTAAATAAACAGGATTTTAAATTAAAGTGGGCATACAGAAAAATCTACATAAAATTCAGGAAAAAATAAATCATGCTGATGACCTGTTCTCTATTGTGACAGACGCTACATTTATAATTTTATAGTTGTTCACAAAAAAATAATGAAAACTGATAAAGAAATCATACAAATTAATTTATTCACTGACCCTGCTTTTGTACTTCCATGTCAAAATTGATATTTTTTATATAAGACTCGATATTGTGATACTGTATATTTGTCATTGTCCCTGATTTGTCCTAAGATAGTGATCTTCTTATCATGAAAACCGCCTCAGTGTGTATTGCTGATCAGTGGTATAGACTTGTACTTCATGTTTGTCAGTGAATCCATTAATTTAGAGAAAATACATGGCAATGTGTGTATGATTAACACTATTTGTCATCAATGATACATTTGCTTGCTATAATTATTTGTGTGTCTTCTCATACTCTCGTGGCTATAGAGAATAAACTGTAGGAAACATGCTGTATTGAAAAACTCGAAATCTTGGTTCCTAGTTAGCGAAAAATGTCCAAACAGTTATAAAAGAAGCATTTCCGAAAGGTTGTATGTTGGTTGTATTGGATAATTACAGAGGCTTCTCTAGAAAAACGAAAAGAGGCTAGGCCGATCCTTTAATTCATAAGTAGCTTGGGCTTTTGAAGTCAGAATGTAACAAGTATTGTCAATAAAAATATCATATTGTTGTTAAAAAAAGAATGAACGGGACCAAGGGTTCCTAGTGGTAATGTTGAATTTAGGAAAATATAAATCATGCTGATAGTTGTTCACATAAGATAAATAAAAACTGACGAAGAGATCATACAAAATTAATATCTTCACTGACCCTGCATTGATACTCCCCATGTTTTTGTTGCCGATACTACTTTTTTCTATATATTACTTGTATCATATGATACTAGATACTACTCACAAATATTATGCATTGTTCCTGATTTTGTCATATCCTAAGTTAGTGGTCTTCTTATCATGTAAACCGCTTCGTTGCGTAATGCTGATTTTTTGGTATAGACTTCTACTTCATGTTAATCCAGTATTTTAGAGAAATTCATGTCAATGTGTGCATGATTAACACTAATTTTCATCAATAATACACTTGCTTGCTATAATCATGTGTGTGTCTTCTCATACTCTCGTTGATATATGGAATAAACTGTAAGAAACATGCTGTATTTGAAAACTCCAAGTCTTGTTTGGCAGTTAACGTTAAATGTCAAGAAGGTCATAAATGAAGCTGAGTTCATCCCCGGTTTTTAGTGGTGCTCCTGTAACCCGATCTTTGGTTTTATATACTAGTATATGTTTTGTAGATCGTTGTTTGTCCTTTTGTTTATTTTATTTTGGCTACTGTGTTGTCTGTTTTTCTTCGATATACGGATTCTGATCACCGCTTTGGTATCTTCAAACTCTTCTATTGTATTTCCAAAAAGGGCATGTGCTGTTTGTGCGGGAGAATTAAGTACATGTACACAATTAAGTCAAGACGTAGTTGAATTCAGCGTGTAGGAGGAAGGCCACAACCTTTGTAGTTCAACTTCAACCAGTTCGTAATTAACAAATGTTTCCTATGAGTTACTGATGATCCGTTGGAAGACAACAGTTTCTGACACTGTCCATTATATAATTGCTTATTCGTACTCTCTATAATACATGTTGATTATTTTTAGCATGTTCTCAGAGAAAATATGGATTCAACTGTAACGATACATGCAGTAATTGTAAATGGCACACTTGTTCCTCAGTAACTGGTGTGTGTAATAAAGGCTGTAAAGCTGGATGGAAGGGTGACCAATGTAAACAAGGTATGACATAGTGTATACAATATATTAATGTTTTATTTTCTATCCAGGAGATACCGCAAAAATATAGATATTAGGAATGAACACGCTACAAACAAATAGAACGTACATCCTTAGACTTAAAATATATCTCCCAGAATACAATGATAAATGTTATATATATTTTAATCTTTATCAAATTAATGACTATAAGGGCATGTGCAGTAATTATGAAAAGGAGATTTGAATAGTGATGGTGAACGATTCCACCAATATCAATAACATCAATACCCACTCAAACCTCAAGATATTTGATAAAATAAATGGTGGTCATTTGTGTTGAGATTGATGGTTTTTAATATTTTCGGAGTCGACACTGATTGTGTTATTGTGAGTTGAATGGCTATTGTTATTATGTTCATTCACAAGTATATTATTTTTTTTATTATTATTGCTATGGATTATAATTCCAGTGTGCGACCAAGGTACCTTTGGTGAAAAGTGCAAGAGTATATGTCATTGTTTAAATGGAGCCAGATGTAACAACGTAAACGGACAATGTCCAAATGGGAATTGTGATTCTGGATGGAAACCAGGCACCTGTTCTGAAGGTAAAATATTTCTTCTATTATATTATGTTATATGTTAAATAACACGATTTTAAATTAAAGTGAGCATAAAGAAAAATCTACTTAAAATTCAGGAAAAAATAAATCATGCTGATGACCTGTTCTCTATTGTGACAGACGCTACATTGATAGTTTTATAGTTATTCACAAAAAAAATTATGAAAACTGATAAAGAAATCATGCAAAATTAATATCATCACTGATCCTGCTTTTGTAGTGCCCATGTTGTTGCTACCGATATTAACTCCTTACATAAGACTTGTATAATGTTATACTGGATATTTTTCACTGATTTTTCCCATATCCTAAATAAATGGTCTTCTAATCATGAAAACCGCATCAGTGCGTATTGCTGATAAGTGATATAGACTTGTACTTCATGTTGTTCAGTGAATCCTTTAATTTAGAGAAAATACATGTCAATGTGTGCATGGTTAACACTAATTTTCCTGAATAATTGCTTGCTATAATTATTTTTGTGTTTTCTCATACTCCCGTAGGTATATAGAATAAACTGTAGGAAACATGCTGTATTGGAAAACTAAAAATCTTTGTTCCCAGTTAACGAAAAATGTCAAAAGAGTTATAAACGAAGCATTTCCGAAAGGTTGTGTGTTGGTTGTGCGGGATGATTACAGGGGCTTCACCAGAAAAACTAAAAGAAGCTAGGCCGATCCTTTAATTCACGTTCCGCTATATAGATGATGGCCTTTCACTACATAATTCTTGGTTTTGTGATTTCGTTGATCGCAGCAATTCCATTGAGCTTGAAATAAAGGATACCACAGATACAGACAGGTCTACTTGATACCTTGACTTACACTTCGAAGTTGACAGTGAAGGGCGGTTAAGAACGAAACTTTAAGACAAAAGAGATGATTTCAATTTTCCCGTTGTGAACTTTCCATTTATATGTAGGTACATTTCAGCAGCATCTGAATATGCAGTCTATATATCTAAGTTGATACGATATTCCAGAGTTTGTGGTTCATATCAAGATTTCCATGATAGAGGGTTGATGCTAACAATAAAGCTACTGAACAAACGGTTCCTCTTGTTTAAGTTGAAGTCATCACTTCGAAAGTTTTACTGTGGCCACCATGAATTGGTTGACCGCTATGGAATATCTGTGTCACAAATGATGACGGATATGATCCACTTGTCGTAAACACTTCCCTGTCCTTTCTTCATTGATGACTTGACACCGGGTTTGTAACTAGATTAACACGACAGGTGTCACTAGTGGAGCAGGAACTGCTTACACTTCCGGAGCACATGAGTTCACCCCAGATTTTTAGTGGTGTTCGTTTACTCGATCTATAGTTTTATGTGTATGTTTTATAGATGTTTGTCCTTTTTCTTTTGGCCATTGTGTTGTCTGTTCTTCTTCGATTTACGGATTATGATTACCCCTCTGGTATCTTCAAACTCTTCTTTCTTACATGTACACAATAAAGACGAGATATAGATGAATTCAGCATGTAGGCAGATGGCCACGATCGTTGCATTTCAAATCCCACAGTTAGAAATTAACAAACGTTTGCTCTGGGTTGTTGTTGGTCAGTTTGAAGGCAATAGTTTGCTACCCGCGTTTATCCATCAATGATATTCGTCCTTTCTATAAATAATTTGGACTATTTTTAACATGTTCTCGGGAAAAATATGGACGGAACTGTAGGGAGACATCCAGTAAATATTGTAAACGCCAAACTTGTTCCCCGGGAGATGGCGTATGTAACGACAGCTGTAGACCTGGATGGAAGGGCGACAAATGTTTTATTTTCTATCAAGGAGATGCCATATAAAAATAGATATTATGAATTAACATGTTACAAACAAATAAAACGTACATCGTTATCACTTAAAATATATCCCCACAGAATACAACGATACATGTATTATTTATATTTAGACGTTTATCAAAATAATGACTATAAGAGCATGTGCATTAATTACGAAAAGATGTTTAAGCAGTGATGGTGAACAATTCCGCCAATGTCAACAACATAAATAATCACTTCAGACCTCAGGATATTTGCTAAAACAAGTGGTCGTCATTTGTGTCGTCATGTATTATTTTCGGAGTCGACGCTGATTATGTTATTTTGAGTTGACTGGCTACAGTTATTATTTTCAGTCACAATTCTTTCTTTTTCATAATTGCTATGCTTTCTTATTACAGAGTGCAATAAAGGTACCTTTGGGGAAGATTGTAATAATATATGTCATTGCTTAAATGGAGTGGGATGTAACAACGTGAACGGACAGTGTACAAATGGGCATTGCGATTCGGGATGGAAACCACACACATGTTCTGAAAGTAAAGTCAACGTATTTCTTCTATTATATTAGAGTTTATTCTTAATAAACAGGATTATAAATGAAAGTGACATTAAGAAACATCTGCCTAAAATAGAAGGAAAGATCAATGATGCGAAGGACCGGTTCTCTTAAGTATTAGACGCTACATTTATTGTTTTATAGTTGTCCACAAAAAAGAATTAATAAAAACTGATGAAGAAATAATACAAAGTTAATATCTTCTCTGACCCGGATTTATGGTCCGTCGTGGTCATGATCGCGTGGTGGTTGCATTTAATCAGTTAATCAATTTAATCAGTGCCTATCACCACTAAGGATGTGAGTTCGAACCCCGCATGGTGTGTTGTACTCGATACAACCTTATGTGATAACGTTTATCAGTGACCTGCGACAAGTCGGGGGTTTTCTCCGGGTACTCCCGTTTACTCCACCAATAAAACTGACCGCCACAATATAACTGAAATATTTTTTTAAAGTTGCGTCAAACCCCATGAACCTAAGCCAAAGCCAAACCTGATCTTGCTTCTGTATTCCCCATGTTTTTGTTTATCGATATTACTTTCTCTATGTAAGACTTATATCATGTGATATTGAATATTTTTCACGAATATTATTAATTGCCCCTGTCATATCCTAAATTAGTAATCTTCTTATCAATACCGCCTCAGTATGTATTGCTGATCAGTATTATAGACTTGTACCTCTTGTTCATAAGTGAATCCAGTAATTAAGAGAACATACTTGTCAATATGTGCATGATTAATACTATTTTTCATCAATAATACATTTGTTTGACACTGATCGTGTTATTTTGAGTTGATTGGCTACAGTTATTATTTTCAGTCACAAATCTCTAATTACAGAGTGCGATCAAGGTACCTTTGGTGAAGATTGCAAGAGTATATGTCATTGCTTAAATGGAGTCGGGTGTAACCACGTGAACGGACAGTGTCCAAATGGGGATTGTAATTCTGGATGGAAACCAGGCACATGTTCTCAAAGTAAAATAAAAGTATTTCTTCTATCATATTGTACTTTGTGCTTGATAAACATAATTTTGAATGGACTTGAACATCAAAAGAAATATATCTAAAATCAGGCTATAGCTAAGCGGACCGGTTTTTTAATCAATAGACTGATAGTATTGTTTTATACTCACAAAAACGTAATAAAAAATGACAAAGTAATCATAAAGGATCTATATCTTCACAGACTCTGCTTTTGTATTCCGCATATTTTTGTTGTCGATATTTACTTATTCATTGTCCCTGCTTTGCCATATCCAAAAGTCGTTGTCGTCTGATATTAAAGCGCCTAAGTAACGTAATGGTTAAGCGCGCCCTGCGAATGAAGAAGATAATAAAAACCATTCTCGGCCGTTCAAACAAGAAATATATAAAAAGATATTTTCTGCTACTCTGTTAAGAATTCAGTATTAATGAGATAGAAAATAAAAATGTTTCGTCTTGGTCTTCCTTTAATCTACATTGTACTTCATTTTTCAGCCTGTGGGAAAGGAACATATGGCATGAACTGTAACACATCATGTATCAACTGTTTTTCTGAGACATGTGACAATGTTGAAGGCTTATGTAAGATTAAAGACACGTGTAAACCAGGTTATTTGGGTTCAAAGTGCGATCAAGGTATTTCATAATTTAAAAAGTTTATGAGATAAATATGTGTTGCATTGTATTACTTTTGAGTCATTTTATTTTCCGGGTCGACTCTTTTACTGGATCATCATTTAAAGTTATCTTAATATAAATACCAAAATTTCAAATTGTAAGTCATTTGTGGTCTTTTAAAAAATAATAATTTTAGATCCTACATTGCACAATGTCGTCTTGTTATATTTAATATGGACATTTGTGGTACGGATATGTTTGATATTTCAGCCTGTGGGAAAGGAACATATGGCCTGAACTGTAACACCTCATGTAACAACTGTTTGTCTGAGACATGTGACAAGGTTGAAGGTGTATGTAAGATTAAAGACACGTGTAAACCAGGTTATTTGGGTTCAAAGTGCGATCAAGGTATTTTATTATTCAAACTTGTATTATTATTTGTTATCAACGAATTTGTTTTGCATTATTATTGAGGCGATTTGGGATTAGGTGCGATTTTTAAGAGTCAGTCCTTTTCCTAAAACGCCTTACGAAACCTTGTATCATTTCGGTATGTGCATTATAAGATTGTCACTTGCTTGAGACGATATATACGTCCATGAATTCATGGTCGTAGACGTACGGTAGTTACAACTAACAATGCAATTAGTGCCTATCACCACTAAAGTTGTGAGTTCGCATCACGCTCATAGAGAGGTGTACTCGATACAACATTATGTGATAAAGTTGTCATTGACTTGCGGAAGCTCGGTGGTTTTCTCCTGTTACCCCAGTTACCTCCTCCTGGCTTCGAATTCCCAACTTACGTAGTGACAATCAATGATTAGACAGGTACTTCTAAAGCCAACTACCAATCATGACCACGATGCCACCTCTCCAATTTTGTCATTTGGAAAATGTAAATATGATTTTCAGACACAATTTATATTAATGAATAATTAACATAAAGGGGAAATAATGCAGCTCCAAAAACCTTCTAATTCTTAAATAGTGCTGTTTAAAACACAAATTTTAATGAAATTTATATATTTACATATATTTTGGTTTTGGTAATAGAGATGGATGAATATTCATATTGAGTTTTACTTATCTATGCTAATAAAATAATACTTGCAGCAATACTAAACGACGAAATAGCAAATCCAGTAGGTATGGTAGGAGGAATAGGAGCAGTTTTAGTCATTTTGTTAGTTGTTGCTACTGGGGGTATATTGTACAGGTATATTTGTGTTAGTGATAGTTTCTGAGGTATCTTCCACAATATTTTTTGTTAGTTGTGTTAGGAGGGGTATATCTTACAAGTATCTTTGTTAGCTGTAGCTGGATATATTTTCTAAAGGTATATTCTGTAGTTTTGACAGCTGGGGTATCTTCTACATGAATTTTTATTAGTAGTGATAGCTGAGGTATCTTCTACAGTTATCTTTGTTATGTGTGGTATCTGGAGGTATTTTCTATTTTTAGCTAGAAGTGCTAGCTGGGGTATTCATTACAGGTATATTTGCTTATTTTTGCAGCTGGAGGTATTTTCTAAAGGTACGTTTGTTAGTTGTGGTATCTAGGGGTATCTTCTACATATATGTGTGTAAGTTATTGTAAGTTTTTCGGAAATATCAACACATTAAAAGTTTGCCTA
This sequence comes from Gigantidas platifrons, assembly GCA_002080005.1. Taxonomy (NCBI): domain Eukaryota; kingdom Metazoa; phylum Mollusca; class Bivalvia; order Mytilida; family Modiolidae; genus Gigantidas; species Gigantidas platifrons. The sequence goes on along the minus strand of MJUT01042582.1, from coordinate 313,320 downwards.
TTCTTCGAATATTTCCTTTAAAGAAAAAAAGGTAAATTAACATTAATGTACAATTATTATTTAATCGAAATTTCAAGTTTTCGCTTTAAATTGTTCATTGGTTACACAGAAAAATATCACAGTACCCCAACTATTTGATGCGTTTGTGATAATATCAGAATTTACTTTAAGCTCTGTTAGCACAAAGTTTGCAAAAGAGCATTCGAATATCATTAATGAACTTGGGTTCATTCATTCAATCATGAAGTCTTCGAAAACAAGATATTTCATATTTTCCTCCATCGAGTTCTTTGTTTTACGAAGACTACCATCTTACGTTTCGATCAACAAATAACCCTGTTAGCAAATAGCAATTCCATAACACGCATCGGGAAAGAATTTAAATTTCAGTCAATCCGAATTGACCGCTTGCTACCATGATTGATTTCTGATTTGAATGAATGTCATAAACCATTTGGATGACCACCCGGAATATCATTTTGTAAAGTTATGTGTATATGGTTCAGCAATATGTTAGAAGTGCGACAAGCACAAAGCAATAATAAAACCCCACATGGCCATTTGTACTAGTTGATCTAAACAGTTAGTACCTATATTTCACTTTTTTCCGGGTTGAACATGATACTGATGTGATTTGTATTGTAGGAAAAGAAGGCAGAGAATTGATAACACCACTAAGAAAACAAAGGGCGTCAAATATCATTCAGGTATAATTTTAATGTATATTAATTGTATTTCCTATTTACTATCTAATTGATTAAGCAAAGAGTAACCAACGACGTTTCATTATTTAGCATCGAATTTTAACAAGATAACCACTATAGGTATCGCTAGAGAAGCGGAAACTGTTTATCCTTCCAGCGCACCTGAATTCATTCCCAGATTTGGTGTGGTTCCTGTTTCCCAATCGTTTTTTTTATGTCTAGTGTTTGTCGGCCGTTTTTGTCTTTTTTCTTCTTTTGGCCATTGAATTTTGTCCTTTACTATCTTCATATCCTATGTACAGAGAAACAATGCTAATTATATAATTTTCATTCGAAATGGCTCATTCATATGATTTTATTGGAAGTGATTGCCGTTTAGCGAACAATATTTCAGCTATGCATGTATCAAAGCGAGAATAAATTTAGATGAGAGGCACCAAATACAACATTATATCATAGGTAACCTTAGCCACGATTGGCTATCTTTCGTAGACCCTTTGATATTATTGTTCACACGAATTTCTGAATTATGTGGCTTTTTAATCTTTTTGACTTTGAGTCACCTGATTCCTTAAACGTACCGTGCACACTAAATTATATGTTCAGGATTAAATAAATATAACTAGGATGATACCTCTGATTGTAGAATAATAATCACTGAGGGTAGCATCCGTTCAATAGCGATTGTTGCCGGACTGATATGGTTTATAAAATATAGTAATAATTGAAATTTACAGTCCCAAAATAATACAAATGTTATCACAAATAAAGTTCATCACCTCTGTTACAGGTAACCTTATCCGATTGGTGTCACCCTGTTTAGGCCAGTTGATACTCTTGCTCTCAATAGACTGTTAAATCAATTTGGCCTTGCAATCTCTTATGACATTTGGTATATCTGATGAAAGTTTGTTTTCCAACAAATGTGTCATGCACACTAAATTAGATATATATATTTTCATACTCTTTTGATTGACCCGATATGGGTTCGAACCAGTCAACTGGTTGTATGTAAAATTGAGTATAATATTAAAAATCTTTTATGTTTACATGTTTCTCATGTCTATCATTAGGTCGTGTCAACAATAGCTATGCCGGACCACAATATGATAATGTAGTGAAAGGAGACCTATGGAATAATGATATAAACCCTACTTCATCTACAGATATAATGACTATAAACGTTGAACACATCGGTCAGAAAGAAGACTTGTACCCCAATGACACAAAGGAGTGTGATAATATGTATTCTAACACAGAATTGAGTGAGAAGATTTCAAAGTATCGTATCGCAGTGAACGATCTGGCCTTGGTTGTAGAAATGAAAAAGAAAAGCACAGATTTTAAAGAAGAATTTTCTGTAAGAATCGTTTATTATTGCTTCCCTTTACAGTAAATGTAATTCATTGACCATCTTACCGCAAATAGCAAAATATTTTGGGGATCATTTAAGGGCTCATAATTTGCATTCGATTCTACCTTTCGTGAGTTGTCTAGTCTAGTAGGAATTTCTAAATCTCTGTTATTCCATATATAGTATAAGTGCTAAGATTGGACAATGCTTCCGGAAAATGTTATGTTGTTGATGTCATTAACTAGGGCTAAAATATCAATAATTATGCTTAAATTTATATTTTATGCAAGTAACGTGAAGCACTATTGCACAATCAGTTTACTGATGTGTTGTTTTAATATACTTATAAATATTTAATACTCAACAAATAAAAAAAAAAATTAAATATTCTCAACTATTTTTTTCCTTATTTCAAAAAGTTCTTGATACAGAACAAATATTATTCATGTTGATATCTTAATGTTTGTATGTATGGTTATTGTTTTATTGCAAGGTACAATGATAATACAATAAAAAAAACCAACATATCACATTTCCATAATCTAATAGGAAAATCGTAAAAACTGAGGAACAATGAATACCCCAAATATACACGACTACTCACTCCCTTAGCTTAACAGAAACTTTGATACAAATTTGTCGGTGTTAAGCCACAACCGATATGATGCCGTCATGCAGGTATTGTCCACATGTGAGTACCAGCAAACTACTATTAATGGTATGATACATGTGCAATATTTGGAATAGTTGTATTGCTACAGTGTATAAGATAAGCCACTGGTATGTAGAAATAAAGTCTACTTGGGCGTTACAGCCACTTCGTAAGGAGTGTCCACTGATTAGAATCAAGTACACAACTGGCCCTTAAGACGGGACATAAACGAGTGCCTCGTGATTGGAGAATTTCCTGCTATTACTTAACGTATAAGATGAAGTGCAGTGGTCTTCAGCACACTGTTCTATCCCCTCGTTTATCTGTAACAACAGAAACGTGCATTCCAGTACCTTATTATCTACATAATTTATTATTTGTAATCTTGAGCTAGCAAGGAAACCAGCTGAAATACTGCTAGGTTGGTGTTAAATAACAACCAATGTATTGTTACAGATGTTACCAGTAGGATTACAATATCCACATACGGAGGGAACAAAGGAAGAAAACAAGCAAAATAACCGTTATCTGACTACATTTCCATGTAAGATATATTATATAAATTAAACATATGATAAATATTAACATATTATCTATGTAAAGAATATGATAATACATATAACAATGCTCATTTGTAGTAGTCACTTTGTTGTTACTTCTTAACGCCACGATATGATGGCATTTTTGCCAATGTAGGTCCGATATCAATGCAGATTTAGTTTAATGAAATATTGCACATTCTTGACAGCAACATACTTTGTCCAACACAGTAAAAAGCATGATTTGGTGACACGTTTTGTGTGTATTTCGATCGCCCATTTTAAACTCAAATATATCATGTTCCCTTATTTAAGCAAAGATTTAAAGCCAGCAAAATCCTGATTATATCGAGTCTTGATATACTGTTCATCTGAGATTATATATGTTTTAATATTTAGATGACCATTCAAGAGTTAAGTTAGTAGAAGCCAGTAACACAGACTATATAAATGCCAATTATATAAAGGTATGAATTCTTGTGTTATATTAAATATTATCAAGTAATTATGATACAGTGATCAAGTAAAGCCATGGTAGGAACCATGGAATTATCACTCAATATAAAATTAATAACAAAAAGTACCACACTGTCGGAACAGTTCCAATATCCAACATCGCAGAAACAGGCAACATCGATACACCTAACACACAAATACATTACCGTTCACGTTCTTGGCTTGTTATATATGTTACATGCGTAATTATAATGCAGGATTAATCCACATATTGTGTCAAGTAGTATATAATGGAGAACAAATTGTGTGGCTTAGAAGGAAATTTAAGAATTATGATGGACAAGTCATCTTATAGTTATATTTGCACATGTCTAAGCAGCAAATCGATACCATTGTGTCTCTGTTTTGCTATGGATTGTTTATTTTGATATGTTTGTTCATGGTATAATTTCTGAAGAGGACATGAAGTAATATCTTAACATATTACATTTGCAGAGTTACAGCCATGACAAAGCATATATAGCTACTCAAGGTATGAATATTAAAAATGTAGTATTCTCAAAAATATAACAATATAATCTTAATATTCCTACACATCTAGAAGTGACACAATCTAGGACATTAAAATAAAGAATAACGCTTGCTGTTTCCTAATTAATTTCGAATGAGTATGACGGTTATGATAAAAGAAAGTGTAAGCACTGATGGTCAACAATTCCATCAATATCAAGAAAACGGACAAAACTTAAAGTTGTATGTTGTTGAATAGAAATTGAGAGGTATTTCAAGTATCTCTTTTTCAATCTTAAATATTCTCCGGATATAATAATTTCGGAAACAACGTATATTTTATCTCCGTTGTATTGAATAATATTATAATTCCATATAGAATATTGACCAAAAAACCCAACATTTTATATTTTTCATACCTCACAACACGTGGGTCAAAAACGAAAGTATATCGAAAATAAACATACAAACCAAAAATTAGAAACAATCATGATATAGCTCTCCAAATCCGTATTGAATTTATTGATCGATCTTAATTGTATTGTACTAAAATGACTAACACCATTTCTATACATGCTACTAATATTAACGAAGCCAGGATGAGGTACTGGTATTTTATGTTTCTCTCACTAACAAATGTAAAGATTTCGAATAAAGATTTTAATTGGGAAAAAAAGGAAAAAAAGAGAAAACGGACAATCACCTCTTACCTAAACGCATTGAACATATAAAATACCATGACATATGGCGGTAGAAATCCAGATTCTGGCTAGCAACAGACACACATATGTTTCTTGGTTAAATTGGAGAGAGATATCCCCATCTCTAGATAATTGGATCTCCAAGAGCAATACATATATAACCAAATTTGTATGCTTTGCATTCCAGGACCAAAGAAGATAACGTTAAATGATTTTTGGCAGATGATTTGGCAAAAAAATGTCGGTAAAATTGTAATGGTTACAAAATTAACAGAAGGAGCGAAGGTAATTATAGCAGTATTTATTACTTTATCTCAGTACAATAAGTTTATATACATAACACATTTTTGTCTCAATAGTAATGATGTTTAACGAACAAATTATACTGCACATCAACTAATTACTATCATTCACTGACTAGTATTGTACTGCACATGGTTATGATGATGTTCATTGTTGTAATAATATGCGGTCTTTTGAGGGTAAGCGAATCTGTGCAAGTTTATTATTTTTTGTTTATTAATAAGAATAAAATGAAAAGAAAATCAATACCACAAATGACCGCTCACTTTCCTGGCTTGTAACATACATTGCAATAAAAAGTTGCGGAGTTAAGCTAGTTTTATGGTCTCAATTTCCTCTTCTTAATGAAATGGTTCAGACATGTAGGTGTTTTCTGAATGGGAGTAAAATGTCATACGTCAGACAGAAACTAAAGTAAAGGAACAACACTTTTATTGTCAGACAGAAACTAAAGTAAAGGAACAACACTTTTATTGTCAGACAGAAACTAAAGTAAAGGAACAACACTTTTATTGTCAGACAGAAACTAAAGTAAAGGAACAACACTTGTATTGCTGTTCTACATTTCACAGTCACAGTCACAGTCCTCTATAATGAGTATAATTCATACCCTAATATGAGTATGTGCTCTACTCGTTGCTTCTGTTGATAAACTCTACATCTAGGGAGCTTTGTTGTTTTGATGTCATTTGGCGTATAGTAATTCACTTCCCCGACGAGAGATTATCAACAAGAAAATAACATACGGATAAAGAAATCTTACAAATATAAAAATGAAGGGGGTTGATTTACCTGTTTAACAGTGCCATTTTGTTTGCCTGTCTCAATTCATGGCCCGGGTTTCCATAGGAATACGTCATACTTTTTTGTATTCATTGATTTGAGCTGAGATGTAATTATCCGTTGTGTTGATATTGGTGAAGTTGTTTCCTTCACTCTTAAAACGTTTTTTTCTCAATAATATATCAATAATAATGCTAATTGTATAAACGACGATGGGAAGAACGGGTCATAAATTATAGCCTTTTTGATCCATTACGGGTATACCGTCAATCTCTCCCTCTACATGATCATCTTCTGCAATGCATAGGTCTAATCAAATACGCGAATCAATGCTCTGTTGTTTTTTTCTTAAATTAAATACCAGACTCCCTTAGCACCTCATAACTAAGGTGTGTGATATTTTCTGTACCTATCTTTAGCTCTGTGGTTTTTACTGGAGACAATTATAATGTAGATTATAGAATATTGTGTCTATGTAACGTTTTACTGTTTATAAACTATTTATTTCTCGTTATCAATGCTGATGGCACCATACTAAAGCAATTGTCGTGCCCTGGTTCAATTTGAGCAGTCAAATTACATTGACTAGATACATTTTTGATATTCATGAATATTGTCATCATAAACCAAGATATAGTTTTTTGGAACACGATTCGTGTTGTCCAACGGTAAGAAACGGTAACAGTATAAATGTTGACATCACATCGAACACCATCAAACACGATTAGAACGACTTTATATCTGATCTTTTTTTTTGTAGGGTTTGGCAATATTGTTTTTTTTTTTTCTTTGTGTTATTGAAGGATAAACACAATATACGTACATTGTCGGAATATATAAAATACATTTGCACACGCTGAGAAACTAGACATAAATATTCATACAAACGAATTTTTATATATTCCAACGCTGTACATATGTTGTCTAGATATCATATCAGCACATTTATTTTAACATCTACTCGATCTTTAGTTTTATGTGTATGTTTTTTAAATCGTTGTTTGTCTTTTTTCTTTTGACCATTTTGTTGTCTGTTTTTCTTCGATTAACCAATTCTGATTACCCTTAGTTGTCTTAAAACTCTTCTCACAAATATTAATGTAATTGTGTTTCCGAGGAGTTGTGGCCGAGATAGCATGCCGAGAATTACATCTACGTATATAGCAGGTGCGATCCAGTCGGTGA
>MJUT01042582.1:270013-281997 GCA_002080005.1 Gigantidas platifrons | reverse complement strand
TCAAACGAACATAAATCATTTATAAATAAGACACAAACTGATGTTATGGGAACAGCTCGCCTAGACGAGTGCAGCAAAGTTTCGAACACAACAAAGTATGGACATGTTTTATGTTTTATATACCAAGTTTTTGTGTAACAGAAAGTCGTTGCGACAAATTCTCCTTTACATAGCCGTCCTTAGCTTTCTCGCTTTTCCAGCGACCGTGTTTCTTAAAAATTCTGTCTTCGACTTGGGCCGCAGCTGCGGCTGTAGCGCGCCTGACCGTAAACTATGTAGGACAAATTTTGTTTTGTCTAAACCTATATGATCAATTGTATTAAGCAAAATCTCACGTGCTGAACTATAAGATAATTTTCCTGAGTTACGAAGTTTGTAAGTGTTTGTACTTTTACAAAATAATAATCCTCTAAAAATGTAATCAGTACCATTTGAAGGAATATGTGCCAGAGCTAAATACCGCTTGAGCATATTAACAGGACAAGTCATGGTACCAGTACATGAAAAAATAACATATTTTCCCTCTCTGTAGACATCTGTCTTACTTTGCTCAATAACTATTTTGACATAATCGTCATAAAATGTTATATTGTCTCTTTTAATGTTAGATAACTCTGCAAATCGTAAAAAAAAAACAGAAAAACTCAAAAGACACATACAAGCGTTCTCACGTCTTTCAACTTGCTCTTTTCGTGACCGTATAAATACACAATACTTTTTAACAGATCTATTGTAATTGTCTCTTTTTTAGATACAGAGTGACATATTGTTCTCAAAGCGCCTTCCTTTGCCGCCATAACTAACTCAGATTTACAAGCATCTGCGCACCCATATAGTTTATGTATCCAACTAATGGCATAAAATACTTCATTTATCTTACTACTAGATTTTGCAGTTTCTGACAAGTGTACAAAGTATAAAGCTACATGAAAATCTGAAGCTGGTAATGATTGTAAACTATGAGATACACACCATTTAGTCCATGTGTCAAAAGCATACTTATAGCTCTTCCTGGTGTTAATAGCCTTGGCCGCCAAACACACACTAGGAAGTTTATTAACCAAGGGCTGGAGACGTTCGTTGCTGCTGGTAAGGCGATTCAACCAAGGTTCAGTGCTAAAAACAGCTGAAAAACGTAAATAAGCATAAAGAACGATTAAAACAAAAATATCTAACTCGTCAGTTGAATTCTTGGAACAAATATATTTAATACATCACACAGCCATGTCAACTCAGTATTCTACACAATACTAGGACCATGCTGCAACTTCACGATAGCCACGTCTACTACAATACCCTTCTGGTACTAGGACCATGCAACCCAACAGAAAAAGCGTTCAAGCTTTTATTCTTACAGCCAACACTGGCGACGTAAATCTATCAGAACCAAACAAAGAGTTCTTACTAGAGCTTTGTATAAAAATCCCTTCAGGATTACTAAACTCAATAACATCTGTAATGTAATCTTGATATACCAAATTCTGTCTGAAATCATAGGCCAAAACGGAGACGAACTCCACCTAGGAACGATCAGCGTTCCTTCAGCTTTACAAGCCCACATGTGTTTCATGACACGTAATACAGAATATAACGGGGGAACCAACCAATTATTTTCCCCTGCCCTGTCCTGGGTAAAAACATCTATGGCCTCTGTGTTAATATTCCAAAATAAGGAGTTATATCTAGGTAGTTTGGTATTTGATTTATTAGCGAAACGGTCTACCGTAAAAGGACCCCACAAATCATTCATGAATGTAAAAAACTCGTCAGAAACACCCCAATCTTCCCAGTCTATCATCTTAATGACATAATCAGCTAAAACATTTTCCGAACGAGGAATCCACTGTATATCTATGGAAATACCTCTTTCGGTACAGGTTGAAAAGATTGATCTTGCTAAACTATGTAGTTCAGTCTTCATGCTACCCGATTTAACAATAGAAATACAGTTTTGGTTGTCTGTTAACCATTTCACAGTTTTGCCCTTTAAACAATTTTATAACGCTTTTAAGGCTTGTTCGAATGCTTTCATTTCACGCCAGGTAGAACTTTTACAGGCTTCAGTATTATCCCATATCTGATGAAATACCTTTTTATCTAATTCTACTGTGTATGCTCCACAAGCAACAGAGCTTGCATCGGAAAAGACAATAACAGACGATTTACTATATGAATCTAATCTTTTGGTGTTTAACGAGTTGATATTCTTTGACCAGAAAATCAATTCATTAAATATCCCATCTTTATAACCCGTGACCAACCTAGAATCCCATGATAACCTACTTTCTATACAAATATAACAATACCTGGTCATTAATCTTGTGATGTTACCTAAAACAGGTGACATTGAGATAATCCTACCTACACACTGAGCTAATTTTCTAGCAGTGACAGTTTCAAAACTTTTGATTGTTTCTTCAATTGAAACACTCAAGTCAATTATTCTTCTATCTGGAATTTCTATACTAAATTCACGGGCGTTCCATAAAATACCTAGCCATTCTAACTCACTAACTGGAGTAAAAATTTATTTTTTCTCATTAATCAGAAACCCTGCTTTAGTCAAACTATATTTAACAAACTGAGAATCATTTATGCAATCCTCGAAATGTTGAGCCATACCAAACCCATCATCCAAATACATAACGATTATGATTGAATTTTTACGCCAATATTTGACCATTTCTCTCAAGCATTTCGAAAAAATGAAGGGGGCGGTGGAAAGACCAAAAAGAAGAACTGTAAAGCAAAAATATTTATCTTTCCATGAAAAACCCAAAAAGGTGTGTTGCTGCGAATAAATGTCGATGTGGTGATAGCCACTTTTCAAATCAAACTTAAATACTGAACAGTTCTTAGTAAAATACTGGATAGCAACTTTCCAGTCTTCGAATTTAAACCTGTCTTTACGCACGTACTTATTCAAAACACATAAATCAAGAATCAGTCTCAGTTTACCGGATTTATTACTAGCTACACTGAGGGGATTTGTGACAAAAGGCTTTAATGGTACTTCCTTAACCACACCTGATTCAACCAGTTCTGCAACAGCTTTATCAACAAAAGAGTGATTAATGAATGCAGAATTATTGTTCCTTAAATTCTTGGAAGGCGGACTATTTAAAAAAGGAATAACATAACCACCTTTAATGGTATTCAAAATAAAATCACTGGCGCCTATTCTTTCCCCAAAATGTATGTGCTTCGCTAAGTTACCTTTAACACCGTGAAAAATACCAGTCTTTTCTGCTTTTTCGAAAAACAATACCTGCTCAAGAAAATTTGAGAACTCTGTGTTAGTATCTAAATTAGAATCAATTACATTACAATAAAAATACTTATCATGATTGTCAAAATTAAATCTACAAGTATCGTAGGGCGCCTTGTCCTGATCTGTTGTTCTGCGTTGGCTGCGGCTGGTTCCTGTTGAGTGGACAGTTCTTACGCCAGTGTCCATACTGCTTACATTGGTGACACAGGTACCAGTTGCACGACTAACGTCGTGCGTAGCCCCCACGAAAGGGCTGCTGAGCTGGAATAGGAGGCACATACAAGTTAGCACTAGTGGGATTAGGAGCGGTTTCAATTCTGTAAGAACCTGTAGACCTATTGGCAAGATTGTAGGGTGACGGGCGGGATTTCGCCTTCTCCTTTGAAGATTTGAGAGCACGCGACTCTGCCTGTCTGATTTTCTTCTCATCATCTGAGTCATCAGGCACTACGTTCGACTCGTATTCGTTAACAGTGCTCCAGCACCCGGCAGACGTGTCCGCAATTCTAATAAGTTTATTTCTAGACTTAATTTTGCCAATCAGATCGAAAACGATACTAGAAGCTGAAGAATCAATGCAACTTAATCTCTGAAGCTTTAAAAGCCCATTCAGAACCTCTTCGTTAAAGCGAAATTGTATGCCGTTCCCTTCCTTTTTGAATTTAATGGCAACTTCCTTAATTTTTCGTGAAATGCAGTCTTGCTCAGACGCTAGGTCTGCTTTCAAATCTCCTAACTTTACGCCAAGGTAACTTCTGAGTAAGTCGAACGCACCGGCAACGTCAGCACTAGGAATAGGGGGCTGGGACTCACATCTTTGAGAAGAAGAATGTTGAATATCGTCCTGTCTCGGTGTTGTCGCACTGTGTTCGCTATTACCGATATCCGACATATCTACGAAAGAGAACTTTACTGCACAAAGGTTGGGCTTCGAATGACAAGAGAAGCACAAGAGGTGAAGCGGGTAAACTATTACCGCGTAAAGGAACCCGTGAATCATGTATAATCAATAATAACTTATTTAATTACCGATTCTACTTGTCTATAATTACGTGTATTTATAAATAAATACACGTGTTCAATCAAAAACATAAACATGACCACGTGCAAGTATTGATAAATACATCTATCATTGATAATAGACACTTGGTCGTACAGAACTCTTCGATTATCACCTATTTTTATATATTTTTAAGTATATCCAAGATCAATGAGAGTTAGAGTAAGTTTAGACTTTGATATTTTAATGTAATCTTTTATTTCCTTAATTATTGCATATTAGCTTGTATCCCAAGAAAAACTTATGAGAACATGTATTTTACGTTTGTGGAAGAACAGTTTTGTAGCATAGTGATTGAGTCCTTATTAAGGCTAAACAAAACAAAACTATGTGCTTGGCTACTAATTTGTCATGGCATTTACTCAAGCATTTTTTAAGCATCAAACAAATAAACAAACAATCAAATTGTCAATCAATAAATGATGACGATTCTTCAATGTACTTAAGGGCGAGCCAACAGTAAGGAAAGTCTATGATCAGCTGCTGGGTACACCATTGCAACAGAAATTAAATTCGGCATCTCCGTCCTTTTGAAACATAATCCACAACAGCAACATAGATGACATCAAGCATTAAATATCCAACTGTTATATGAATGCCATGACGATGTTTGTATATTCGAATCCCCATGTGCTCCTGAAATAATAAACAAACAACAGCAGCAAATGTTCAAATAAAGCGTAGGGCAGGGTAGGGTTAAATGATTTTAAAAACATGTTGCCTGGTCAAACCTTTTCATCAGACTGGTCATTTGTAGCTGAGGCGAAATGCACGGACTGCGTTTTCACGGGCTACACTCATTAGCATACGAATATAAAATGCACAACAATAGGGGGCAAATGAGTCAATATTGAAAGACTCGATATAATTTATTTCAAATGACAATAACCGAATTTAATTTTTTATTATTAATTAAATTATATTATTGCATATTAGCTTGTATCCCAAAAAAAACTGATGAGAACATGTATTTTACGGTTTGTAAAAGAGCAGTTTTGTAGCATAGTGATTGAGTCCTTATTAAGGCTAAACAAAACACAACTATGTGTTTGGCTGCTAATTTGTCATGGCATTTACTCAAACATTTTCTAAGCATCAAACAAATAAACAAACAATCAAATTGTCAATCAATAAATGATGACGATTCTTCAATGTACTGAAGGGCGAGCCAACAGTAAGGAAAGTCTATTATCAGCTGCTGGGTACACCATAGCAGCAGAAGGTAAATTCGGCCATAATTTACAGTTCTACAACTGTAAACTGTAAATCCGCCAAAAAATTTACCCCATGACAAATTAGGCAGACTTATGCATCATTTTTTCAAATAACATTAACAAAACGACACTGTCTCATGTAAAATTTCAACATTTAATAAATTGTCAAATTCAATACACTTTAGATTTGTCAAAATTACAACTCAAGCTTCAGAATAAAAACATGTCAATCAACATGGTAAACAATCTAATTATTCATATTTCAAATTGGCTGCATGAAATGAATTAAACATCTTTAACAAAGGCAATCAAAATACAAAGCATTCATTTCAACATTTGCTTATCTCAATTAAAAGGATAAACCAAACAATAAGGGTATTTCAAAAATGTTTCGAGAGCACCTTGTATTCGGTTAAGAAAAAATGTCATTGGCAATAAACGACAAATGCACACTGTCCTTTTTAAGCAAAGCTGGGTGTTTGTCATCGAAATCCGCATGTCTTATAACATATCCGCCTATCTTTAATAAGTAAGAACGGACGGCTCTATTCACTCTCTTTCTGGTAATTTCCACATTTCATATGTTTTCGGAATACCTCCATTTCAATCTAGGTAGGCTACTTGACCATACAAGAGATGTACCAGGTACCATATTTGAAGGAATAGCGATAGTAAACTTAATGTGAAAAAGTAATTTTCCACAGGGGACAAGACCAATATCATTACCTCCGCAATGTATAATTACTGCAAACGAAATGCCCCTGTAATTTAATAGACTGTGAATCAAAGGAACAACATTTCCTCATCTCATACCAGGCATTCCAACCCACACTAATTGACATCCAAGTTGTTTTAAACCTAAAGATGTACCTGTTGGTCTAATTTTGAGTGCTCTTTGAATTATTGAAGAACCAACCACTCATATATCTTTGTTAATGCCTGAAAACAAAATTTAATGTAACATATTCAACCGAATATACCGTTTGTAGCATGACGATTTCCAACGACCATTTGCCATAATAGTTTTTTCGTCCATGCCATTTAAAAATGATTGTGTTGCAGCACCTATACCAATGAATGGGTATTAAATTCATCTGGATTATAGCCAGTGAACGCCAAAGCATTTTTCAACATTTTTGAAAATTGATAACGAGTGAGATTTTGGTTATTCATGTGACAAATCAACGGCCCTTCCATATTTGGCCTCATTGAAAAATAATTCAACATTAAATTAACAGGACTCACTGAAGTGTGAACACTTCGTTTCAGTATTAAAGTAGTGTTATGCCCTAACTGGTCAATCTTTGAAAATGGAATTGTAAGGTAAAGAATCTCGGCTTTAGAATCAATCACTACATCACATAACTTTACAATATGATTACTATTCAAGCTTGACATGGCTATTTCACCAACCCTTAAATACCCGAAAAAGGCAATTGAAAGTGCACAACTGAATAAAACGGATTCATAAACAGAAAAACAAACTTTGTTCAACGCTTCTGTAAGCTTTATCAGTATTTCTATCGTGATAGGTTTACGGCAGTCATGCCTTTTGTCTAAGCGAAACATTCCTCTCATCATCTTTTGAATTATGAAGGACTGTGTAACGTCTTCAAGGCCGTTACTCTTAATATAGTAGCTAATTCCTGACAAATATGCTTTGACCGTTGAGGGGGAATAACCTTGTTTGAACATGAATGCTACATATTTAACTATATGAGTAATAGGACATGGCCAAACATTATTCAAACCATGATTTTGTCGAAATTTCTGAAAAGATGACAAGCCATTGCGATAAGTTAACCAAGTATTATCTGAATTGGACGCTTCTAATAATTTTACACATTGTGGTCTAAAAGTTTCCAAAACGCTTCTGGAACTGATGTCGGAAACATATCCGCCAATGGTACCAATTTCTTGAATTTCTGAAAATTACCACGAGAAATTAAGTCAGCGAAAACGTTGGTAAAGCCAAGTATAAATTGTGCTTTCATATGGAAATTTCCTAATAAAGACCAAAACACAATATGCCTAACAAGTGTCATAACCCTCTCTGATTTTGATGTGCAAGAGTTCAAAATCTCTACAACAGACTGATTGCCAGTGTGGAATAATATTTTCTTTCCATGACATTGATTTCCCCATATATACACTGATAAAGCAATGGGTATTAATTCTAAATATGTAATATCCTTCAAAATATTCCCATGTTCCCATTCAGAGGGCCAATTCAAACATGCCCATTTACCGTCAAAATAAATATCACAACCTTTAGAAACACCCCAGCACTGTCTGTGAAAAGTTTTAATACTGAATTGGAGAACCACGAGTCATCCAAAATATAAGAAAAACTGTTAAAATTTTCTAAAAACATTTTCCATGTTAATATATCACTCTGCATAGCTTTTGTTATTTTTATCAAATGGTGAGGCTTCCTGGCCCTGTCACATGCTAAATACAAGCGCCTGCTAAATGGACGACCGGCTGGTAAAGCTCTCGCACAAAATGCTAATGAACCACATAATGACTGAAGTTGTCGTAATGTTATCTTTTTTCGTTTATTTGTTTCGTTTAAAAAATATAATAGCTCTTGGACCTTTTCATCAGGAATTTGAATTAACATCTTTTCCGTGTCAATTAAAAGGCCCAAATAAGTTATCCTTGTTGATGGACCTTCCGTTTTATCATCAGCTATTGGGACACCTAATTGTGAACAAACTTCGGTGAAGGTATTCATTAACTTTGAACAATTACTAGTTTTATCTGCACCAGCAAATAAAAAATCATCAAGATAGTGATCAAATTCATGTAAACCCGATTCCATTTCCGTAACCCAATGCAAAAAAGAAGAAAACCATTCGAAATGACTACATGAAACCGAACAGCCCATGGGTAAACATTTGTCAATAAAGTACCAATTCCCAATTTTAAATCCAAGCAAATCAAATTCTCCTTGATGCATTGGCAATAATCTAAAAGCAGATTTTACGTTCAACAACTGCTCTATCAAAAGATGAATACTGAACTGATGTGTAACTTGTATCAATAAAATCATTAACACTTCCATTAATTGGTGACGACAAGTTTGTAATTAAGCGAATTCCGCCAGTCTTTTTGGGGACCAGTCCAATGGGAGATACTCTCAAATTTGAAATTGGACGATAGGAAAACGGCCCCGCAATTCTACCAGCATTTACTTCATTCATTACCTTTTCACACGCTATTGTGGGATCATTCAAAACTGATTTTAAATTTCTTGATTCAAAAGGTACTCTCGGTCCTGCGTAATTTATACGAAAACAATATCTAAAGCTATTATATGAAATATCTGCTGCCTCTCGGTCAGGATAAACAGATAAAAATTTTGACAAAATAGGAAGATTAATTGGAGAATACCCCATACACCATATGTCCAAATGCCTGTCCCTTCCTGCAAGAAAAATCATTTAAAAAACATTTAATTTTGCATTTTGTGTAAACTGAGTTTCTGTCCAGGAAATCTGGCAATGTTTGGCCTAAAGCGAAAATCAAAGTTTTGCCTATGCATTGCGGTAAGCTGGTTGTACAGACGCGCTTTCCATCCGCATGTTTGTTGAATATCTATGTGCAGGGTTTGGTGGTCTAACTGTATATCCACCAGGATTGCGAAAAGTATTAAATGACTGTTGACAATAAAACGATGGGTGAAATTTACCACAACGGATACAGGTATGATTATATATACAATTTATAAGTGTACAATAACTTTTGAAATTATAGTCATAACACGGCCTATTTACAGTATATGACATACGTGGTGTGTTTTGTGTTACACTGTGGCCACCAGTTGCTACAAACTGTAACCACAATTGACCATCAATTGCGGCCCATGATCGCCTGTGGTCTCTTGCCATTCTTAGGCGAACTGTTGGTCATACTTGTACATTTTTTGCAAACGGTACATCAGGAACGGCACTTCTTATAATAGACATGTAACTGATTAAATCATTGGCAAGTGCCGGTAATTTTTTTAGCAAAATTTTTATATAATTCAAAAAACCCTCCGACCACTCTTCAATATTTGTAATAGATTTTACCTTTGAGTACTTGCTGCGTTCAACTAAGATATCACTATCTTCATCTTTTATAAAGTAGATGTGCTAAATCAATATATTCTAAATTCCATATTTGATTACACATTTTTTGTGATACAAAAACATCAATATCACTCTTTGAAGGTATAATTAAAGCCTCAGTATTTTCAATCTGTGGCACCGGTTGTACAACTTGAGGTGCATGAATTATGTGTGGTGCAGGAGCATTTTCATTGTGATGTTCCTGAGCAGGAGCAGGCTGATAGGCAGGTTGAGGGTCTTGAGAAGGAGCAGGTTGATAGGCAGGTTGTGGTTCATTATCATCGGGCTGGTGAACTTGAACAGGGACCCCATGGTCTTCCACTTGCTCCAACTGTGCCCGTGGTCTTCTCCTCCTTAGATTCTGGCGTTCCACCTGACGTGGTGCTACTGGAGGCGGTCGTCTCCCCGCCGCTGCATTCCGGTATGGTAAAACCTTTCTATCTTTTCCTCTAGGCATATGTAAATAAAAGAGACATTATTAATAACACAAATTAACCGTTTATAATAATTGAACAGAGTATTTGTCGGCCATTAAGCAGCAGCATTTTAGTAATATTCTATGTTAAGTACATGTATTCATTTGAAAGAAACATCCCATCACATACACCAATAATAACTTGGATAATAATTTAATATACTAATTTACATAAACGGTAAATATTGGCACAGCAACAACAATTCAATCAATAATTTGATTCACACATTATTTATCAATCAATGAGACAACTAGTACAGCTTGGTTGTGTGTTCATATCGCAGTCGTTTGTATAATTTGTTTTGTATATGCTTACATTTGTACATGTATTATTTAATATGCCTGTATTTATGTTTGTAACCGTTGTTTACGTTATCTTGTACATGTACACAGTCTGAGATAAGTATTCCAACGGTTGACAATAGCCAATTCATTTAGTGTAAAATTGCAAATAAACAATATATTTGTTGGTCGAATGTAGAACCTATGTTTTTCAAAATGTGCGTCTTTTTCGCTACGCTCTGCTACCCGTTTTTTTTACATAATTTCTAAATAAAAATGCTGTCGTGATGCAAGTTTTAAACGAAAAAAGTCTACTTGCAGAACATTGCATATCCAATGCACGATGTGAAAACGGTTTACACAAATAAATAAATTTACATAGTCTCAGTCGGAAAGAAACAAATTCTGTACACATTTTAATCCGCCTATTCCGAGAATCGTCCTTTAAAAGTTATGATTATACCAGATTAAATAATTGGCACTTCTCTATAATTTCTTTAATTTTTTTAACGATTTTCAACCAGTACAAATGTAATTCACATCTTTGTAAGGAAATAAACATTACCTTTCTTTTTTTTCAGTCCATGCGTAAAAATTCAACAAAATTATCCATGATTACACAATAAAAGAAGTAAATAAGAAAAGAATACTTATCTGCAGTTTTGTAACGATAATCTCAGAAAATTTACGCGTGTTGAACTTAAATGATTTTAAAAACGTGTTGCCTGGTCACACCTTTTCTTCAGACTGGTAATTTGTAGCTGAGGTGAAATGCACGGACTGTGTTTTCACGGGCTACACTCATTAGCATACGAATATCAAGGGGCACAACAATAGGGGGCAAATGAGTCAATGAAAGACTCGATATAATTTATTTCAAATGACAATAACGGAATTTAATTTTTTATTATTAATTAATTTCTAATATTATTGAGACGGTAGGATCAATTTTTCGTGAATATAAACCGTGGATTGTTCTTTTAATAACACAATGATCAAAGTCGTCCAAAGTTTAGCTCTTTCTTTGGGTCTATTTCACTTACAATGCCTCTTACCATTCATAATACGGTGCACTGAAATGTAAGACACACCCAAAGCTGTAGATGTCCTTTGATATACCATGTCAAATGAGATAATTGGCTTCTTCGTTGCCTTTTCCTTACTAAAAAAGGAAAACAACTTTTTTACAAACTTTTGGCATTCCGGAGATAAGTCAGACTTTTTACTCATTTTACAAAAAAAAATGTAAATTATAACAATAATGTATGAGAGAAATACTTGTCAGTTTCGTCTAAAGTACACGTGGCTGAGAGAAAGATTTTACAGGTAAGATACCTGACGTACGGATGACTCTTCTATAGAATACATCTACCCCCACCCGAAAAATGACAACAAAATAGGACCACAATGAAAAATTTCATTGGAGTGCAGCCTCAGCCAAAACAATAAGAAGCATTACAATAACATTTTTAGTTAGCACTCCTAATTCTAAATAAAACTCTCGTTTATTTTGCTGTTCAAAAATTTATAGTTTAAAAGATATATTTGGATTTTTCGTTATTCTAAT
>MJUT01042582.1:244590-260288 GCA_002080005.1 Gigantidas platifrons | reverse complement strand
CAAGAGGGCCTAGACAGAATGAACAAACTCGGCTAAAGTCACCTATGAGAGCAAGAGGGCCTAGACAGAATGAAAAAAACACGGCTAAAGTCACCTATAAGAGCAAGAGGGCCTAGACAGAATAAACAAACACGGCTAAAGTCACCTATGAGAGCAAGAGGACCTAGACAGAATGAACAAACTCGGCTAAAGTCACATATGGGAGCAACAGGGCCTAGACAGAATGAACAAACTCGGCTAAAGTCACCTATGAGAACTAGAGGGCCTAGACAGAATGAACAAACTCGGCTAATGTCACCTATGAGAGCAAGAGGGCCTAGAAAGAATAAACAAGCTCGGTTAAAGTCACCTATGAGAGTACGAGGGCCTAGACAGAATGAACAAACTCGGCTAAAGTCACCTATGAGAGCAAGAGCGGATAGACAGAATAAACAAACTCGGCTAAAGTCACCTATGAGAGCAAGAGGGCCTAGAGAGAATGAACAAACACGGCTAAAATCACCTATGAGAGCAAGAGAGCCTAGACAGAATGAACAAACTCGGCTAAAGTCACCTATGAGAGCAAGAGGGCCTAGACAGAATGAACAAATACGGCTAAAGTAACCTATGAGAGCAAGCGGGCCTAGACAGAATTAACAAACTCGGCTAAAATCGCCTATGAGAGCAAGAGGGCCTAGACAGAATGAACAAACTCGGCTAAAGTCACCTATGAGAGCAAGAGGGCCTAGAGAGAATTAACAAACTTGGCTAAAGTCACCTATGAGAGCAAGAGGGCCTAGACAGAATGAACAAACTCGGCTAAAGTCACCTATGAGAGCAAGAGGGCCTAGACAGAATGAACAAACTCGGCTAATGTCACCTATGAGAACAAGAGGGCCTAGACAGAATGAACAAACTCGGCTTATGTCACCTATGAGAGCAAGAAGGCCTAGACATAATAAGCAAACTCGGTTAAAGTCACCTATGAGAGTAAGCGGGCCTAGACAGAATGAACAAACTCGGCTAAAGTCACCTATGAGAACAAGAGGGCCTAGACAGAATGAACAAACTCGGCTAAAATCACCTATGCCTGATGGAGACGAACCATACTTTTAGTAATAATTATAGCATTTAGGAACCGTAAATTTATATCATTAATATATCTAATAAACCATGTCAGTGCTGAAACACTAACTACTGGGCGTATTATAATATCCTTGGAACTAATGATTGGTTGTTTATAAGGCAACCATTTTCATCAGTAATACTTTTGATTTCTGTATTATTTTGGAATTGTTAGCATGTTCTGGCGGACGATATGGAGTCAACTGTAGTGAAACATGCAATAATTGTAAACACCAATCTTGTAACTCAGTATCTGGTATATGTCAGTACGGTTGTAAACCTGGTTGGAAAGGTGACAAATGTACACAGGGTATAACATATTGTATGTAATAAATTAATGGTATATTTTCTTCACAAATGTATTTCGTGAATTTAAGCAACACACAAATAAATAGCATGATATTAACAGTTCCAATATATCTTCTAAAACGTTTTTATCTGATGATGACTTCCAAGATTTACGAACATATCAATGTAAAATCAAAAAGGGTAAAAGCGTATTGAATATAGATTTAAGCTCAACTTGGATATTATATGCACAAAGGTGTACAAGGAAGGTTGTGAGTAAAATTTACATTTAGCCAATCTTGATATCTTCATTTAGAGACTCACACTCATGTCTTTTCCACTCGCACACGTTTAATTCAACGAATTCTACTAGCATATCAACAGTTGTCTAATCTTATATTTCAAAAAGTTTGTCGGATGATATCAACAACAGATCACAATTGTATTTTGATTCAAAGTTGACGATTGTTTCCTTATTATGTCTTACGATGACCTTGTGTCTGATATTTAAATGATGGTTGAGGTCATCGGCTGTCTTTAATAGAACTAATATTAAACATATGCCACGATTTATAATTATGATTAATGTTTATCAGTGTTATATATGTGTGTTTAATTAGAATCAGTGGTTTATAAATGTTTTTAGTGTTTATCAGTGTTATAGATATGTGTTTAATAAGAATCAGTGGTTTACAAATGTTTTTAGTGTGTATCAGTGTTATAGATATGTGTTTAATAAGAATCAGTGGTTTACAAATGTTCTTAATGTTTATCAGTGTTATAGATATGTGTTTAATAAGAATCAGTGGTTTACAAATGTTTTTAATGTTTATCAGTGTTATAGATGTGTGTTTAATAAGAATCAGTTGTTTATAAATGTTTTTAGTGTTTATCAGTGTTATAGATATGTGTTTAATAAGAATCAGTGGTTTACAAAGGTTCTTAATGTTTATCAGTGTTATAGAAATGTGTTTAATAAGAATCAGTGGTTTACAAATGTTTTTAATGTTTATCAGTGTTATTGATGTGTGTTTAATAAGAATCAGTGGTTTATAAATGTTTTTAGTGTTTATCAGTGTTATAGATATGTGTTTAATAAGAATCAGTGGTTTACAAATGTTCTTAATGTTTATCAGTGTTATATATATGTGTTTAATAAGAATCACTGGTTTACAAATGTTTTTAATGTTTATCAGTGTTATAGATGTGTGTTTAATAAGAATCAGTGGCTTATAAATGTTTTTAGTGTTTATCAGTGTTATTGATATGTGTTTAATAAGAATCAGTGGTTTACAAATGTTTTAGTCTTTATCAGTGTTATAGATGTGTGTTTAATAAGAATCAGTGGTTTATTACTGTTTTTTTTGTTTATCAGTGTTATAGATGTGTGTTTAATAAGAATCAGTGGTTTACAAATGTTTTTAATGTTTATCAGTGTTATAGATATGTGTTTAATAAGAATCAGTGGTTTATAAATGTTTTTAGTGTTTATCAGTGTTATAAATGTGTGCTTAATAAGAATAAGTGGCTTATAAATGTTTTTTTTGTTTATCAGTGTTATAGACGTGTGTTTAATAAGAATCAGTGGTTAATAAATGTTTTTTTTTGTTTATCAGTGTTATAGATATGTGGTTAATAAGAATCAGTGGTTTAGAAATGTTTTAAATGTTTATGAGTGTTATAGGTGTGTGGTTAATGTTTATCAGTGTAATAGATATGTGTTTAAAAAGAATCAGTGGTTTATAAATGTGTTTAGTGTTTATCAGTGTTATAGATGTGTGCTTAATAAGAAAAAGTGGCTTATAAATGTTTTTTTTGTTTATCAGTGTTATAGACGTGTGTTTAATAAGAATCAGTGGTTAATAAATGTTTTTTTTGTTTATCAGTGTTATAGATATGTGGTTAATAAGAATCAGTGGTTTACAAATGTTTTAGTGTTGATCAGTGTAATAGATGTGTGTTTAATAAGAATCAGTGGTTTATAAATGTTTTTTTTTGTTTATCAGTGTTATAGATGTGTGTTTAATAAGAATCAGTGGTTTACAAATGTTTTTAATGTTTATCAGTGTTATAGATATGTGTTTAATAAGAATCAGTGGTTTATAAATGTTTTTAGTGTTTATCAGTGTTATAGATGTGTGCTTAATAAGAATAAGTGGCTTATAAATGTTTTTTTTGTTTATCAGTGTTATAGATATGTGGTTAATAAGAATCAGTGGTTTACAAATGTTTTTAATGTTGATCAGTGTTATAGGTGTGTGGTTAATGTGTATCAGTGTTATAGATGTGTGTTTGATGTGCATCAGTGGTTGATCATTGTGTTTAATGCTTACCAGTGTTATAGATGTGTGGTTAATGTGTATCTGTGTTATAGATGTGTGTTTGATGTGAATCAGTGGTTGATCATTGTGTTTAATGCTTATCAGTGTTATAGATGTGTGTTAAATGTGTGTTAGTGGTTTATAATTGTTATTAATATTTATCAGTGTTATTGATGTGTGTTTAATGTGTATCAATGGTTTATTATTGTATTTAATGTTTATCAGTGTTATAAATGTGTGTCGGTGGTTCATAGTTGTTTTTAATATTTATCAGTGGCTTAGATATGTATCAGTGGTTTATTATTGTGTTTAATATTTATCAGTGTTATAGATGTGTGTTTAATGTTTATCAATGTTATAGACGTGTGTTTGATGAACATCTATGGTCTATAACTGTTTTAATGTTTATCAGTGTTATAGATGTGTGTTTAATGTGTATCAATGGTTTATCATTGTGTGTAATGTTGATCAGTGTTATATATATGTGCTTAATGTGTATCAGTGGTTTATAATTGTTTTTATTGTTGATGTGTGTTTAATGTGTATCAGTGGTTTATAATTGTGTTTAATGTTTATTAGTGGTATATGGATATCGTTTTTGTCTGTTTGATAAATAAGTGGCCGTCATTTGTTTGAACATCTAATGTTTTCGATATCTTCAGAGTGGACAGTGATTTTATTATTTTGAGTTGATTGGCATTGGTTATTAATTTCATTCACAAAAATATTGTTTTTCATTATTGCTATGATTTCTTATTACAGTTTGTGATAAAGGTACCTTTGGTGAAGGATGTAAGAGTAGATGTCATTGCTTAAATGGAATCGGGTGTAACAACGTGGACGGACAGTGTCCAAATGGGGATTGTGATTCTGGATGGAAACCACGCACATGTTCTCAAAGTATATTTAAGTTATTTCTACTATGGAATTGGACTTTATGGTTAATAAACATAATTTTTAATGGATTTGAACATGAACACCAATATATCTAAAATCAATAAATAATCTTAGGCAATGGTTCTTTTAAGAGATATATGTTGCACTCACAAAAAATAAAAAAATAAACTGTTAAAATAATCATACAATATCAATATATTCACTAATTCTTCTGTTGTACAACTCGTTAGCTCACCTTGCCAAAGGCAACTTGAGCTTTTGCCATCACTTGGCGTCCGTCGTCCGTTAACTTTTCACATTTTAATCTTCTCCTCTGAAATCCCGCAGCCAAATGAACTGAAACTTTGTAGGAAGCATCTATGGAAGGTCCTCTATAACGTTTGCTCATTTTGTCTCGATCGGTTAGCAAACATGGCCGCCATAGGCAATTCTTGTTTCTGATTGGTTGATTTCTAAAAAATATGTCTCCTCTGTTAAAAGAAAAATAACTCTTGCCATTATCTCCCTTAGAAATTAATTAATGCTGATATAGCATAACATGTTTATTCTATACATAACAAGTAGGCATTCACATTTTAATATTCTTGTAAGCAAACCTTGCCAAATGCAATATGAGCTTTTGCCATAACTTGGTTTCCGTCGTCCGTCGTCTGTCATCCGTTTACTTTTCACATTTTAATCTTCTCCTCTGAAAATCCTCAGCCAAATGAACTGAAACTTGGTAGGAAGCATCTATGGAAGGTCCTCTCTAAAGAGTGCACATTTTGTTATGATCCATTACCAAACATGGCCACCACAGGCAATTCTTGTTTCTGATTAGCAGATTTTTGAAAATCTTCTCCTCTGAAACTGCGTGGCCAATGAACCGAAACTTGGTAGGAAGCATCTATGGAATGTCCTCTATGAGGATTGCTCATTTCGCCCAATCGGTTAACAAACATGGCTACCACCGAAACTTTGTAGGAATCATCTATGGAATGTCCTCTATGAAGATTGCTCATCTCGTCCCGATCGGTTAGCAAACATAGCTACCACCGAAACTTGGTAGGAAGCATCTATGGAATGTCCTCTATGAAGATTGCTCATTTCGTCCCGATCGGATTGCAAACATGGCCACCACATGCAATTCTTGTTTCTAATGGGTACATTCCTAAAAAAAAATCTTCTCCTTTGAAACTGCTTAGCCATATGAACCGAAACTTGGTAGGAAGCTTCTACATGTATGGAAGGTTCTGTATTAAGTTTCCTCAAAGCAGAATGAAAGGTGAGCGACACAGGATCAGCACACTGAGCCTCTAGTGCTTTTGTTGGCGATATTATTTTTTTTCTATATATGACATGTATAATGTGACATTGGTTATTATTCAGACGTCTTTTCCAATAGGTCATATTTTATTTAATTAATTGAACTATTAAGTCACGAATCGTCTAATCTTCCCTTTCAAAAAGTGTTTCATAAGATATCAACATCTTGTTGAAACGTATTATTTCGCTCGAGTACAGATGACGGAAGATGATATTGACGGTTATTTTTTGGTTCAAAGTTGACAATTGTTTCACTATTATATCTTACGATAGCATTGTGCAGTATCTGATATTTAAATGATGGTTGAGGTTATCGGCTCTCTTATAGTTCCGATCATGCTATCCTTGATAGGGGGTTTCTGCTAAGAATCAACTGGAACAAGGGTTCCTACTAGTAAATTTGAATTCGGGGAAAATAAATCATGATGATAACCAGTTTCTCTTAAGTGATAGAAGTTACATTTATAGTTTTATATTTGTTCACAAAAAGATAAATAAAAACTGATGAAGAGATCATACGAAATTAATATCTTCACTGATCCTGCTTTTATACTCCCCATGTTTTTCTTGCCGATATTACTTTATCCAGTAATTTAGAGAAAATACATGTCAATGTGTGCATAATTAACACTATGTTTCAGCAATAATACACTTGCTTGCTATTATAATTTTTCTGTCTTCTCATCCTCTCGTAGTTATATTGAATAATCTGTAGGAAACATGCTGTATTGGGGAACTAAAAATCATCATGTTCCCCAGTTAAAGGTAAAAAGGTAAAGGTAAAATATATTTAGGTTTAAAAATTTCAACATCATACACAAGTGTTTAATAATTTCTCGTTAATTTAAGAATAAAACATAAAACTGCCATCATTAACAGAAACTTCAATCCACTCATTGTAACTGCTGAAAACTTTCATACCAAGGATAGCCCATGAAAGCCATTCAGCTTATTTCTAATGGGGTCCTTTACAAGTATCAGTTTAAAGTTCAAGTGGATATTAAAAGATCAACATGAGCGGGTAGAGGGATTACTTAATTTTAAGATAAGTACATTATCAATGAAAATATATATATATATATATAATTACCATTATTATGATATGACACGTCTTTCCCGTTCTTCACTGGTATGTATCAGGTGGCACTTCACTTCTTTTTTTAAATCTTTGCAAATCATTGATGGATTTGATCGAATCGGGAAGAGAATGCCAATCGTGGATTCCATTGTAGTAAAATGTTGTTGATTCGATGCCTTTAATTTTTGGTGTAACATAATTAATCTGACTTGATCTAGTATTATGGGCATGATGTTCATTATTTTTTATGAAATTATTTTTCAAATAAGAAGGACACTTATCATAATAGATTTTATGAGCAGGTTCAATCGAAGCTGTTTTACTCTGTTTTCAATATTTAAAAATCATAGACTAGATAATTCAGCTTGCTTTATACTAGTTCTTGGGCCCATGCTTTTAATGAATCTAACTGTTTTGTTTTGTGCCATTTGCAGTTTGTTTTTTAAAGCATGGGTTATACCAGCGTACCAGAAGGAACAGGAATAATCAAAATGATATTGAATAAGTGCCATACTTAAAGTTTTCCGCGTTTCGGCAGATAGACAATTTGCCTTTCTATACATAAACCTCAACCGGGAATTAACCATTTTAATAATAGAGTTAGCTGTTTTTTCGCCAGACAGGTGTTGATCAATGTCAATGCCTAAATATTTAACACTATTTTGTGAATTTATTATATGACCATTACAGTTAATTTGAAATTAAGTTACATTTTTTTATTTTCTCTTTGGACCAAAAAGAATACATTATGTTTTCCCAAGATGGAGAGAAAGTTTGTTGTCAACGAGCCATTCACTACAGGATTCGAGGTCTTCACCAAATTTTTGAGAGATAAATTCAGGATTTTTATGAGAAAACATAATAGTACTGTCATCTGCGTACAGAAGTAATATACAGTCTGAGTTAATGACTATGCACATGTCATTGACATAACAAAGGACAAGTAAAGGACCTAGAATACTTCCCTCTGGGACACCACAGCTAATGCTTCCTGGGTTGGATTCTGTGCCATTAACATTAACCAACTGTTGTCTGCCTGTTAAATACGATTCAAACCATTTAATGTTAGATACTCCCATCGCATGAAGCTTGTTGCAAAGAATTTGATGATCGACCGTATCGAATGCCTTTTGAAGATCTATCATTACCATACCAGTGAAGAGGCCTTTAGATGTTTGAGATTTAATATGATCAAAAAGATGAATAAGGCAGGTATCGGTGGAATAAGCGCTTCTGAAACCAGATTGAAGTTCATATAGCAAGATGTATTTCATTAAATATGATTCTAGCTGTTTATATACTGCTTTTTCTAAAATAAAAAAAAATTGATATAATAAACAGTATACTTATTGGTCTATAATTTCCAACCTCTGTTCTATTGTTTTTCTTAAGTAATGGTTTGACCCGTGCTGATTTTAATTGATCTGGAACTATACCACTCGTGATTGATAAATTTACAATGAAATTGATGGGCTTTGTTAGTGTTGTAGCCGCATCTTTGATGAACCTTGCTGGAATGTCGTATAACCCTGTGCTTTTAAATGAATTAAGGTGACACAATTCCTTACATATAAATTCATCGGACACAGGACTTAGTTCAAGTTGTAATCTATTGATATTAACTCTACTATGAAACTGTTTGAAAAGAGTAGAGGCTACGTGGAATATATTTGGAGATGGAGGCAACTTTTCAACAAGCTTCGATGCCACGGTTGTGAAAAAATATTGAAAATGTTTTGCGATGTCATCTAAATTATGACAATTTTGACCATCCACCTTCAGAACAACACAAGTATTGTTTATTTTTTAACTATAACCTAAAGTTTCCAACTGTTCCCATAATTTTTTCGGAACGTTTTTGTTTTCTTCAATTTTATTTGCGACGTATTCTTCTTCAGCCTTTTATACATTTCTTTGTACCAAATTTCGCAATTTACAGTAATCCAAATATAAATGTTTACTACCTGTTTTTTTATATGATGTTAAATATTGATCTCGTTTTCTAGTATTATCTAAAATTTCAGAAGTCATCCATACGTTCCGCTATATAGATGATGGCCTTTCACTAAATAATTCTTGGTTTAGTGATTTCGTTGATCGCAGTAATTCCACTGAGCTTGAAATAAAGGATACCACAGATACAGATATGTCTGCTTCATACCTTGACCTACATCTCGAAATTGACATTGACGGGCGATTAAGAACGAAACTTTACGACAGAAGAGATGATTTCAATTTTTCCATTGTGAACTGTCCATTTATATGTAGCAACATTCCAACAGCATCTACATATGGAGTATATATCTTTACGTTGATAAGATATTCCAGAGCGTGCGGATCCTATCAGGATCTCCTTGATAGAGGGTTGTTGCTAACAAGGAAGCTACTGAGCCAAGGGTTCCTCTTGGTTAAGTTGAAGTCATCACTTCGAAAGTTTCACGTTCGCCACCATGACTTGGTTGACCGGTATAGAATATCACAGATATGTTCCATTTGTCGTAAGCACTTCCCGACCCTGTCCTCATTCATGATGTATCTAGTGGAGCCAGAACTACTTACCCTTCCGGAACACCTGCGTTTACCCCAGGTTTTTAGTGGGGTTCGTGTTACCTAATCGTTAGCTTTATATGTATGGTTTGTAGATCGTTGTTTGTCTTTTATTCTCTTGGCCATTGTGCTGTCCGTTCTTCTTTGATTTACGGTTTCTGATTACCCTTCTGGTATCTTCAAACTCTTCTTACATATATGTACACAATAAGGAAGAGACATAATTGAATTTTGCGTGTAGGAAGAAGGCCACGATCCTTGCATTTCAATCCCCACAGTTAGAAATTAATAAATGTTTGCTATGGGTTGTTGATGGTCAGTTTGAAGGCAGTAGTTTGCTATGAGTTGTTGATGGTACGTTGAAAGACAATAGTTTCAACCCCAGCCCATTATATCCTCGTTTGTCCATCTATAATATTCGTCCTTACTATGAATCATGTTGACTTTTTTAGCATGTTCTCAGAGAAAATATGGACGCAACTGTAGGGAGTCATGCAGTTATTATTGTAAGAACCAAACTTGTTCCCCAAAAGATGGTGTATGTAAAGACGGCTGTAAAACTGGATGGAAGGGTGACAATTGTACTCAAGGTATTATATAATGTATACAATATTATAGTATTAATGAATATGTGTTTTATAATGGTCCTGTTATATGCCCGAGGTCTGTAATAATGGCCAGAGGAGGTTGTAATGGTCCGCGGCAACGCCGAGGGCCATTACAACCTCCGAGGGTCATTATTACAGATCGAGGGCATATAACAGGGCCATTATAAAAACACCCATTCCTTGATACTTTTATTACCCAACTGAACAAAAGTGTATATTATAGCTCACATTAAAATGTAAGGATTCTGATTGGATAACAAGCCGCATACACCAAGCTATGTATACGTCTGTAGCCGTATACATAAGACATATTTCTATCTCGTCGAGTGGCCCCTGCGCCTCAGGGAATATATATCATAAGCCGGGAATGTCACATTATACCTTGTCTGATTGCTGAATAACAAATATATTACGGATTTAACCATTGTTTTTTCTAAATAAGAAATCCAACTGTATTAAATAAATTTGCGTCTTTTATATTCATTTTTCATATTTCTAGATGTCCATTTCCATTCTTCAATGACATCAAAATATGTGTCACGTCATATTTCATGTATGGGGTGTTTCATGAAGGAAAATACTGTACTAAATTTCTAAATCAATACAATTTCATATGTAGTAAATTTTATAAACTTTATAAATATAACATTAATATATCACATTGCAAAACAACGGGATTGCGAAACAGTTTGAATAATCTAAATGTTAACAACATGTAAATAAAACCTTGGTGTGGCCCCATGACGTCGAAGGTTTTCAAAGTTCAACGTTTGGTTTATTGTGATGTTCACCACATTATGGTACAGCCGTGGAACATATGAGTTTGCTGAATCGATCAGGTATTTGTGACGGAATTGTCTGTTATAATATTTTTTTTTGTTCATACAGCCGTTTTGAGTATAAAAACAGCACTTAATTTGGTAAAAATACATTTATTATTCCGTATTATTCTATTGATTCAGTGAAACGTCACAAGTCGAAAGAATACAGAGGCCTCAAACGGGATATCGTTAAGACATTATAATTTTAGGATTATAGAAAACCTAGTTCCGTTTTTGACAGATATTTTATTTGAATTACAAAACATAAAAATCATGCAAAATTTTTCTCTTTTCTGATAAAAATTTATGTATCGAAAATTACAAAATAGTTTGGCGTTTCTATACGGCACTGGCATCGTTTTTTGTTGTTTTTTTTTCGTTTTTCGTTTTTCTTTTCTTCCTTAAATATGAAGATGTGAGCTATAATATAATAGTTATTCCGGTCATAGACAGGGTATGTAATGTCACATTCACGGCTTATGATTTATATTCCATTCGGATCATGGAATATAAATCATAAGCAGTGAATGTGACATGATATACCCTGTCTAAGAGCGGAATAACATATAACGTGTTGCTGCCAACTTGATGTAATCTCTACTCTTTTAATGACCGCTTTGTTTGAAAATATGTATGTATATCATTTATAATATTCGAATTTTGAAATTTTTGAAAATTTTTGAAAATTTTGAAATTTTATGAACATTTTTATTTTTTTGGAATTTTTTTGAAAATAAAAAAAAAAATGTTCAGTTCTAGAATTTTGAAATTTTATGAAATTTTTTAATACTTTTGAATTTTTCATATTTGATATTGGCCCTGTTTCTCTGTAATAACCTGTATTAATACCCGGTTTGTCTGTATTAAGCCCGGATGGAGTTTTTTTTTTTAATAAATACTCATTTTTGGCAATAATGCACTTAGTTGGTTAATAAAGAAATGTTTTACTTACTATGCAGACCGCATCGGTGGAATAATGGTTAGCTTGCTCGCCTCGAGTGCGGTAGGTCGTGGATTCGAGGCCGGTCGGTTCAAACCAGGCAATAAAACTGGTAGTTGTTGCTTCTCCGCTAAGCACGCAACATTAAGGAGAAAGAACAGACTGGTTGGCTTGGAATCCGAATAATGTGTCAGAGTGGAGCGACATGCCAACCCGCGGACTGTTGACTCAATGAACTAGCACAATACAAATCCATCTAGGCAGGTTGGTCTAGAAAAAAGCGAGCCCCATCATTATCTCATTGATAGTTAACATGTTTTCGCCATGATATAGCAGAACAAATGCTGAATTTGCGTTAAACAATAATTACACAACTCACTATTTACTATCCAAGAGATGACGGAAAAATATAGGCATGTGCAGTAATTATGAAAAGAAAGCTTGAACAGTGATGATGAACGATTCCACCAATTTCAAGAACTAAAATAACCACTTCAAACCTCAAAGTATTTGATAAAACAAGTGGTCGTCATTTATGTGTTGGCATGTATTGATTTTGGTATTTTCGGAGTCGACACTGATTGTGTTATTTTGAAATGACTGGCTACAGTTTTTATTTACATTTACAAATACATTGCTTTTATTATTGCTATGCTTTCTAATTACAGAGTGCGATCAAGGTACCTTTGGTAAAGAGTGCAAGGGTAAATGTCATTGTTTAAATGGGGTCGGATGTAACAACGTGAACGGACAGTGTCCAAGTCGGGATTGTGATGCTGGATGGAAACCAGGCACATGTTCTGAAGGTAAAGAATGTATTCTATCATATTAGATTGTATGTTAAATAAACATGATTTTAAATGAACGTGAGCATGAATAAAGAAATAATACAAAGCTAATACCTTCACTGACCCCGTTTTTTCACTACCCATGTTTGTGTTACCGACATTACTTTCTCTATATAAGACTGGTATCATATGATACTGTCTGTCATTCACGAATATTCACCATTGTCATATCCTACATTAGTGGTCTTCTAAACCCTTCCTCCATGCGTATTCTGATCAGTGGTATAGATCTGTACTTCATGTTCATCAGTGAATCCATTAATTTAGAAAAAAAATACTTGTCAATGTGTGCATGATTAACACTATTTTTCATCAATAATACACTTGCTTGCTATAATCATTTTTGTGTTTCTCATACCCTCGTGGATATATTGAATAAACTGTAGGAAATACGTTGTATTAGAAAACTCAAGCTGTTGCTTCCCAGTTTACGGTAAATGTCAAGAGAGCTGTAAACGAAGCTATAGCATTTCTGAAATGGCATGTGTTGGTTGTGTGGGAGAATTACATACATGTACACAATTAGTACGAAACGTGGTTGAATTCAGCATATAGGGAGGAGGCCACGATCCGTGCAGTTCAGCTTGAAGCAGCTCATAACTAACAAACTTTTGCCATGTATTGGTGCTGGTTCGTTGGAAGACAATAGTTTCCGACCTAGTCTATTATATCCTCGTTTATTTATCTAGAATATTCGTACTTTCTATAAATAATCTCGGTTATTTTGAACATGTTCTCTGGGAAATATGGACGGAACTGTAGGGAGACATGAAGTTATTATTGTAAACACCAAACTTGTTCCCCAAAAGATGGTGTATGTAAAGAAGGCTGTATATCTGGATGGAAGGGTGACAAATGTAATCAAGCTATTAAATAATGTATACAATATATTATTGTTTTATTTTCTATGGACGAAATACCCCAAACCAATAGATATTAAGAACTAACACGCTACAAACATAAAACTCTAGCTTTTTAAATATATCTCCCAGAATACAAGGATACATGTAATTTATATTTAAACGTTTATCAAAATAATGACTATAAGGGCATGTACATTAAATAGGAAAAGGAAGCTTGAACAGTGATGGTGAACGATTCCACCAATATGAAGAACACAAATAACCACATCAAACCTCATAATATTTGATCAAATAAGTGGTCTTAATTTGTGTGGGCATGTATTGTTTTTGATAGTTTCGGAGTGGACACTGATTTTATTATTTAGAGTTGATTGGCATTGGTTATTATTTTCATTCACAAATAGATTGTTTTTAGCTCACCTTGTCAAAGGCAATGTGAGCTTTTGCCATCACTTGGCGTCCGTCGTCTGTCGTCCGTTAACTTTTCACATTTTAATCTTCTCCCCTGAAACCCCTCGGCCAAATGAACCGAAACTTGGCAGGAAGCATCCAGGTGCGTCTTCTATAAAGATTGCTCATTTCGTCCTGATCCGTTAACAAACATGGCCTCCACAGACAATTCTTATTTCTGATTGGTTGATTTCTAAAAATGTACTCCTCTGAAACCGTTTGGCCAAATGAACCGACACTTGATAGTAAGCATCTACGAAAGGTCCTATGTGAAGATTGCTCATTTCGTCTTGATCCATTAACAAACATGGCCTCCAGAGACAATTCTTGTTTCTGATTGGTCAATTTGTAGAAATCTTCCAAATGAACCGAAACTTGGTAGGAAGCATCTATGAAAGGTCCTCTATAGCGATTGGTCATTTTGTTCCGATACGATAGCAAACATGGCACCACCGTCAATGCTTGTTTCTGATAGGCTGAACTTTAAAATTTTTCTCATCTGAAATCGTTTGACCAAATGAACCACAACTTGGTAGGAAGAATCTATGAAAGGTCCTCTATTAAGATTGCTAACATCATCCTGATCCGTTAACAAACATGGCCTCCACAGACAATTCTTGTTTCTGATTGGATGATTTGTAAAAATATTCTCCTCTGAAACCGCTTTTCCAAATAAACCGAAATTTGGTAGGAAGCATCGATGGATGGTCTTCTATAAAGTTTGCTCATTTTGTCCTGATCTAGTAACAAAAATGGCCCCCACAGGCAATTCTTTTTTCTGATTCGTTGATTTCTAAAAATCTTCTCCTCTGAAACCACTTTGCCAAATGAACCGAAACTTTGTAGGAATAATCTATGGAAGGTCCTCTGTAAAGATTGCTCATATCGTCCTGATCGATTAACAAACATGACCTCCACAGACAATTCTTTTTTCTCATTGGTCAATTTGTAAAAATCTTCTCCTCTGAAACCGCTTTTCCAAATAAACCGAAATTTTGTAAGAAGCATCTATGGATAGTCCACTTTAAAGATTGCCCATTTTGTCCTGACCCTGTAACAAAAGTGCCCGCGACAGGCAATTCTTTTTTCTGAATGGTCGATTTCTAAAAATCTTCTCCTCTGAAACCACTTTGCCAAATGAACCGAAACTTGTTAGGAAGCATCTATGGAAGGTCCTCTATAGGGATTGCTCATTTTGTCCTGATCCA
Source organism: Gigantidas platifrons (assembly GCA_002080005.1). Lineage (NCBI taxonomy): Eukaryota > Metazoa > Mollusca > Bivalvia > Mytilida > Modiolidae > Gigantidas > Gigantidas platifrons. Next base: position 245,010 of record MJUT01042582.1, on the reverse strand, counting down.
TTAACAAACATGGCCTCCACAGATAATTATTGTTTCTGATTGGTTAATTTGTAGAAATCTTCTCCTCTGAAACCGCTATTCCAAATGAACTGAAACTTAGTAGGAAGCATCTATGAAAAGCCCTCTATAACGATTGCTCATTTTGTTCCGATACGATAACAAACATGGCCACAACAGGCAATGATTTTTTTCTGATTGGCTGAATTTTAAAATTCTTCTCTTCTGAAACCGTTTGGCCAAATGAACCACAACTTGGTAGGAAGCATCTATGAAAGGTCCTCTATAGAGATTGGTCATTTTGTTCCGATACGATAGCAAACATGGCACCACCGTCAATGCTTGTTTCTGATAGGCTGAACTTTAAAATTCTTCTCATCTGAAATCGTTTGACCAAATGAACCACAACTTGGTAGGAAGAAT
>MJUT01042582.1:232187-244375 GCA_002080005.1 Gigantidas platifrons | reverse complement strand
CTTCTTAGCCAAATGAACCGAAATTTGGTGGGAAGCACCTATGGAAGGCTATGATAAAGAAATCATACAAAATTAATACCTTCTCTGACCCTGTTTTGGGGGACGTCATGGCCGTGATAGTATGGTAGTTGGATTTACAACTACCTATGTAATCAGTGTGAATTCGAACCCCGCATGTTGAGATGTACTAGACTTTAGACAAGACTGTGGTTTTCTCCGAGTTATCCGGTTTCTCCCACCAATAAAACTGACTGCCACGAAATAACTGAAATATTGTTTAAAGAAGTTGCGACAAACACAATGAACCTAAACCAAAACCATATCTGACCTTGTTTTTCTACTCCCCATGTTTATGTTACCGACATTACTTTCTCTATATAAGACGTGTATCATGTGATACTGACTATTATTCACGAATATTATTCATTGTCCCTGATTTTGTCATATCTAAGTTAGTGGTCTTCTTATGAATTCCGCATCAGTGCGTATTACTGATCAGTGGAATAGACTTGTGTTTCATGCTTAACAGAGAATCCAGTAATTAAGAGAAAATACTTGTCAATGTGCAGATGATTAACACAAATTTTCATCAATAATACATTTGTTTGCCACTGATCGTGGTATTTTGAGTTGATTGGCATTTGTTATTATTTTCATTCACAAATATATTTTTGCATTATTGCCATGCTTTCTAATTACAGTGTGTGATAAAGGTACATTTGGTGAAGGATGTAGGAGTATATGTCATTGTTTAAATGGAGTCGGGTGTAACATCGTGAACGGACAGTGTCCACATGGGGATTGTGATGGTGGATGGAAACCACGCACATGTTCTGAAGGCAAAGTATTTCTTCTATCATATTGGACTTTGTGCTTAATAAGCGTAATTGTTAATGGACTTGAAATTTAACAAAAATATGTCTAAAATTCAGGAAATAATCAAATGTCCCGCTGTGTTACAGGTAATCGTTATGTTTATTGTTTTATACTCACAAAAACTTATTAAAAACTGATAAAGTTCAAATAAAGGATTAACATCTTAACTGACCTTGCATTTCTACTTCCATGTTTTTGTTGCCGATATTGATGTTCTCTATATAAGACTTGTATAATGTGACAACGGCTATTATTCGCGAATATTATTCATTGTCCCTACTTTGTCATATCCGAATGCCGTTGTCGTCTTATAATGAAAACTGTTTCAGTTGCGTAGTTGTTAGCGAACGCCTCGAATGTGTAAGATCGTGGAAGCAATAAAACTAAAATTGGTATTTGCTGCTACTTTGTATACAACATTAATGAGATAGAACATATAAATGTTCCGTCTTGCTATTCCTTTATTCTACATTGCCCTTCATTTTTTCAGCTTGTGGGAAAGGAAAATATGGCTTGAACTGTAACACATCATGTAACAACTGTTTGTCAGAGTCATGTGACCCTATTGAAGGATTATGTCAGATTAAAGACACGTGTAAACCAGGTTATTTGGGCTCAAAGTGCGATCAAGGTATTTCATAATTTAAAAAGTTTATGAGATAAATATTTGTTGCATTAGATTACTTTTGAGTCAGTTTTTTTTTCGGGTCGACTCTTTTACTGGATTATCATTTAAAGTTATCTGAAAATAAATACCAAAATATCAAATTGTAAGTCATTTGTGGCCTTTTAAAAAATAATAATTTTAGATCCTACATTGCACAATGTCGTCTTGTTATATTTAATATGGACATTTGTGGTACGGATATGTTTGATATTTCAGCCTGTGGGAAAGGAACATATGGCCTGAACTGCAACACCTCATGTAACAACTGTTTGTCTGAGACATGTGACAATGTTGAAGGTCTCTGTAAGATTAAAGACACGTGTAAACCAGGTTATTTGGGTTCAAAGTGCGATCAAGGTATTTTATAATTTAAGCTTTTCTAATTATTTGCTACCTACGAATTTGTTTTGCATTACTATTGAGGCGATTTGGGAATAGTTACGAATTTTAAAAGTCAGTCCTTTTCCTAAAACGTTTAACAAAACTTCTGGATCTAGAGGGTATGTGTATTATTAGATTGTCACTTGCTTGAAACAATATATACGTTTATAAATGCATGGTCGTAGTCGTACGGTAGTTACAACTAACAATGCAATTAGTGCCGCTCACCACTAACGTTGTGAGTTCGAGTTCGCATCACGCTAATAGCGAGGTGTACTCGATAAAACATAATGTAATAAAGTTGTCAATGACATGCGACAACTCGGTGGTTTTGTTCCGGTACTCCAGTGTCCTCCATCTGGGTTCGAACTCACAATTGTAGTGGTGATAAGCACTGATTGCACAGATAGTTCTAGATCCAATTACCATACGATCACGACCACGACGTCCCCTATTGTCATTTTGAAATTACAAATATGATATTTCAGACACGATATATATTAATGATTAATGAACAAAAAGGGATATGATGCAACTTCAAAAGCGTTCTAATTCTTTAATATTGCAGTTTAAAACATATATTTTAATGAAATTTATATATTTACTTATATTTTGTTTTTGGTAATAGAGATGCATGAATATTCATATTGAGTTTTACTTATCTATGCTAATAAAAATACTACTTGTAGCAATACTAAACGACGAAACAGCAAAACCAGTAGCTATGGTAGGAGGAATAGGAGCAGCTTTGGTCATTTTGGTAGTAGTAGCTGCTGGAGCTATATTGTACAGGTATATTTGTGTTAGTTATCGTTTCTGGGATATCTTCTACATGATGTTTTGTTAGTTGTGGTAGCTGAGGTGTCTTCTACATGGATCTTTGTTAGTTGTAGCTGGATGTATTTTCTAAAGGTATATTTTTTTTAGTTTTGACACCTGGGGTACCTTCTACGTTTTGGCAGCTGGTGTATCTTCTACATGAAAGTTTGTTAGTGGTGGTAGCTGAGGTATCTTTTACGGTTATCTTTGTTAAGTGTGGCATCTGGAGGTATTTTCTCTTTTGTGCTAGAAGTGTTAGATGGGGTATTCATTACAAGTAAATTTGCTTATTGTTGTAACTGGAGGTATTTTCTAAAGGTACGTTTGTTAGTTGTGGTAGCCGGGGTATCTTCTACATATATGTGTGTAAGTTATGGTAAGTTTTTCGGAAGATATCAACACATTAAAAGTTTGCCTATGTTCCTATTCTTCGAATATTTCCTTTAAAGAAAAAAAGGTATATTTTGTAAATGAGCATTAATGTACAACTTTTACTCAATCGAAATTTCAAGTTTTCGCTCTAAATGGTTCATTGGTTACACAGTACCCTAACTATTTGATGCGTCGGTGATAATATCAGAATTTACTATAAGCTCTGTCAGCACAAAGTTTATAAAAGAGTATTCAACTATCATTAATGTATAACTTGGGTTCATTCATCCAATCATGCAGTCTTCGAAAACAAGATATTTCATATTTTCTTCCATAGAGTCGTTTGTTTTACGAAGACTACCATCTTACGTTTCGATCAACAAATAACCCTGTTAGCAAATAACAATGCCATAACACGTATCGGGGAAGTATTTAAATTTCAGTCAATCGGAATTGCCCGCTTGCTACCATGATTGATTTCTGATTTAAATGAAAGCCATAAACCATGTGGATGACCACCCAAGACACCACTTTGTAAAGTTATTGTATATGGTTCGGCAGGATTTGTTAGAAGTACAACAAACACAAAGCAATAACACCCCACATGATCATTTGTACTAGTTGATCTAAATAGTTAGTAACTATATTTCACACTTTTTCGGGTTGGACATGATACTGATGTGATCTGTATTGTAGGAAGAGAAGACAGAGTATTGATAAGACCACTAAGAAAACTAAGGGCGTCAAATATCATTCAGGTATAATGTTAATGTATATTAATTTTATTTCCTATTTACTATCTAATTGATTAAGCAAAGAGCAACCAACGACATTTCATTATTCATCATCGAATTTTAACAGGAGAATCACTATAGGTATCGTTAGAGAAACGGGAACTGCCTATCCTTCCAGCGCACCTGATTTCATTCCCAGATTTGTTGTGGTTCCTGTTGTCCAATCGTTCTTTTTATGTCTAGTGTTTGTGGGCCGTTTTTGTCTTTTTCTTTTCTTTTGGCCATTGCATTTTGTCCTTTAGTATCTTCATATCATTTGTACAGAGAAGCAACGCTAATTTTATAATTTTCATTCGTAATAGCTCATTCCTTTAATCTTATTGGAAGTGGTTGCCGTTTAGCAAACAATATTTTAGCTATACATGTATCAAGGCGAGAACAGATTTAGATGAGAGGCACCAAATACAACTTTATAGCATAGATAACCTTAACAAGTTTGGCTATCTTTTGTAGACCCTTTGATATTCTTGTTCCCACGAACTTCTGAATTATTTGGCTTTCTAGTCTTTTTGACTTTGAGTCACCTGATGAAGGTTATTCCTTAAACGTACCGTGCACACTAAATTAAATGTTCAGGATTAAATAAATATAACTAGGATGTTACCTCTGATTGTAGAATAATAATCCCTGGGGGTATCATCCGTTCAATAGCGATTGTTGCCGGACTGATATGGTTTATAAGATATAATTATAATTGAAATTTACAGTCCCAAAATAATGCAAATGTTATCAAGATTAAAGTTCATCACCCCTGTTACAGGTAACCTTATCCGATTGGTGTCACCCTGTTTCGGCCAGTTGATACTCTTGCTCCCAATAGACTGTTAAATCAATTTGGCCTTGCAATCTCTTTTAACATTTGGTATATCTGATGAAAGTTTGTTTGCCAACAAATGTGTCATGCACACTAAATTGGATATATATGTTTTCATAGTCTTTTCATTGACCCGATATGGGTTCGAACCAGTCAACTGGTTGTATGTAAAATTGAGCATAATATCAAAAATCATTTATGTTTACATGTTTATCATGTCTATCATTAGGTCGTGTCAACAATAGCTATGGCGAACCACAATATGATAATGTAGTGAAAGGAGACCTATGGAGTAATGATACAAACCCTACTTCATCTACAGATATAATTACTATAAACGTTGAACACATCGGTCAGAAAGAAGACGTATACGTCAATGACACAAAGGAGTGTGATAATATGTATTCTAACACAGAATTGAGTGAGAAGATTTCAAAGTATTGTATCGCAGTGAACGATCTGGCCTTGGTTGTAGAAATGAAAAAGAAAAGCACAGATTTTAAAGAAGAATTTTCTGTAAGAATCGTTTATTATTGCCTCCCTTTACTGTAAATGTAATTCATTGACCATCTTAACGCAAATAACAAAATAGTTTGGGGATCATTTAAGGCTCATAATTTCCATTCGATTCTACCTTTCGTGGGTTGTCTAGTCTAGTAGGAATTTCTAAATCTCTGTTATTCCATATACAGTATTATTGCTAAGATTGGACAATGCTTCCGGAAAATGTTATCTTGTTGATGTCAATAACTAGTGCTAAAATATCAATAATTCTTCTTAAATTTATATTTTATGCAAGTAACGTGAAGCACTATTGCACAATCAGTTTACTGACGTGTTGTTTTAATATACTTATAAATATTTAATACTCAACAAATAAAAAAATTATTTTAAATATTCTCAACTATTTTTTTCCTTATTTCAAGAAGTTCTTGATACAGAACAAATATTATTCATGTTGATATCTTAATGTTTGTATGTATGGTTATTGTTTTATTGCAAGGTACAATGATAATACAATAAAAAAAACCACCATATCACATTTCCATAATCTAATAGGAAAATCGAAAAACTGAGGAACAATCAATACCCCAAATATACACGACTACTCACTCCCTTAGCTTAACAAAAACTTTGATACAAATTTGTCGGTGTTAAGCCAAACCCGATATGATGCCGTCATGCAGGTATTGTCCACATGTGAGTACCAGAAAACTATTATTATCTGGTATGATACATGTACAATATTTGGAATAGTTGTATTGCNAATTGGATATATATGTTTTCATAGTCTTTTGATTGACCCGATATGGGTTCGAACCAGTCAACTGGTTGTATGTAAAATTGAGCATAATATTAAAAATCTTTTATGTTTACATGTTTCCCACGTCTATCATTAGCTCGTGTCAACAATAGCTATGCCGGACCACAATATGATAATGTAGTGAAAGGAGACCTATGGAGTAATGATACAAACCCTACTTCATCTACAGATATAATGACTATAAACGTTGAACACGTCGGTCAGAAAGAAGACTTATACGTCAATAACACAAAGGAGTGTGATAATATGTATTCTCTCCCAGAATTGAGTGAGAAGATTTCAAAGTATCGTATCGCAGTGAACGATCTGGCCTTGGTTGTAGAAATGAAAAAGAAAAGCACAGATTTTAAAGAAGAATTTTCTGTAAGAATCGTTTATTATTGCCTCCCTTTACAGTAAATGTAATTCATTGACCATCTTAACGCAAAAAGCATAATATTTTGGGGATCATTTAGGGCTCATAATTTGCATTCGATTCTACCTTTCGTGAGTTGTCTAGTCTAGTAGGAATTTCTAAATCTCTGTTATTCCATATATAGTGCTAAGATTGGACAATGCTTCCGGAAAATGTTATCTTGTTGATGTCAATAACTAGTGCTAAAATATCAATAATTATGCTTATATTTATATTTTATGCAAGTAACGTGAAGTACTATTCCACAATCAGTTTACTGACGTGTTGTTTTAATATACTTATAAATATTTAATACTCAACAAATAAAAAAATTAATTTAAATATTCTCAACTATTTTTTTCCTTATTTCAAGAAGTTCTTAATGTTTGTATGTATGGTTATTGTTTTATTGCAAGGTACTATGATAATACAATACAAAAAAACCAACATATCACATTTGCATAATCTAATAGGAAAATCGTAAAAACTGAGGAACAATCAATATCCCAAATATACACGACTACTCACTCCCTTAGCTTACCAGAAACTTTGATACAAATTTGTCGGTGTTAAGCCAAAACCGATATGATGCCGTCATGCAGGTATTGTCCACATGTGAGTACCAGCAAACTATTATTAATGGTATGATACATGTACAATATTTGGAATAGTTGTATTGCTACAGTGTATAAGATAAGCCACTGGTATGTAGAAATAAAGTCTACTTGGGCGTTACAACCACTTCGTAAGGAGTGTCCACTGATTAGAATCAAGTACACAACTGGCCCTTAAGACGGGACATTAACGAGTGCCTCGTGATTGGAGAATTTCCTGCTATTATTTAACGTATAAGATGAAGTAGAGTGGTCTTCAGCACACTGTTCTATCCCCTCGTTTACCTGTAACAAAAGAAACGTGCATTCCAGTACCTTATTATGTACATAATTTATTATTCGTAATCTTGAGCTAGCAAGGAAACCAGCTGAAATACTGCAAGGTTGGTGTTAAATAACAACCAATGTATTGTTACAGATGTTACCAGTAGGATTAAAATATCCACACACGGAGGGAACAAAGGAAGAAAACAAGCAAAAGAACCGTTATCTGACTACATTTCCATGTAAGATATATTATATAAGTTAAACATATGATAAATATTAACATATTATCTATGTAAAGAATAAGATAATAAATATAACAATACTCATCTGTAGTAGTCACTTTGTTGTTACTTCTTAACGCCACGATATGGTGGCATTTTTGCCAATGTAGGTCCAATATCAATGCAGATTTAGTTTAATGAAATATTGCACATTCTTGACAGCAACATACTTTGTCCAACACAGTAAAAAGCATGATTTGGTGACACGTTTTGTGTGTATTTCGATCACCCATTTTAAACTCAAATAGATCATGATCCCTTATTAAAGCAAAGATTTAAAGCCAGCAAAATCCTGATTTATCGAGTCTTGATATACTGTTCATCTGTGATTTTATATGTTTTAATATTTAGATGACCATTCAAGGGTTACGTTAGCAGAAGCCAGTAACACAGACTATATAAATGCCAATTATATAAAGGTATGCATTCTTGTGCTATAATAAATATTATCAAGTAATTATGATACTGTGATCAAGTAAAGCCATGGTAGGAACCATGGAATTATCACTCAATATAAAATTAATAACAAAAAGTACCACACTGTCGGAACAATTCCAATATCCAACATCGCAGAAACAGGCAAAATCGATACACCTAACACACAAATACATTACCGTTCACGTTCCTGGCTTGTTATATATGTTACATGCGTAATTATAATGTAAGATTAATCCACATATTGTGTCAAGTAGTATATAATGGAGAACAATTTGTGTGGCTTAGAAGGAAATTTAAGAATTATGATGGACAAGTCATCTTATAGTTATATTTGCACATGTCTAAGCAGCAAATCGATACCATTGTGTCTCTGTTTTGCTATGGATTGTTTATTTTGATATGTTTGTTCATGGTATAATTTCTGAAGAGGACATGAAATAATATCTTAACATATTACATTTGCAGAGTTACAGCCATGACAAAGCATATATAGCTACTCAAGGTATGAATATTAAAAATGTAGTATTCTCAAAAATATAACAATAAAATCTGAATATGCCTACACATCTAGAAGTGACACAATCAAGGACATTAAAATAAAGAATAACGTTTGCTGTTTCCTAATTTCGAATTAGTATGATGGTTATAATAAAAGAAAGTGTAAGCAGTGATGGTCAACAATTCTATCAATATCAAGAAAACGGAAAAAACTTAAAGTTGTATGTTATTGAATAGAAATTGAGAGTGATTTCAAGTATCTCTTTTTCAATCTTAAATATTCTCCGGATATAATATATAATAATTTCGGAAACAACGTATATTCTATCTCCGTTGTATTGAATAATATTATAATTCCATATAGAATATTGACCAAAAAGACCCAACATTTTATATTTTTCATACCTCCCAACACGTGGGTCAAAAACGAAAGTATATCGGAAGTAAACATACAAACCAAAAATTAGAAACAATCATGATATAGCTCTCGAAATCCGTATTGAATTTATTGATCGATCTTAATTGTATTGTACTAAAGCGACTAACACCATTTCTATACATGCTACTAATATTAACGAGGCCAGGATAAGGTACTGGTATTTCATATTTCTCTCACTAACAAATGTAAAGATTTCGAATAAAGATTTTAATTGGGAAAAAAAGGAAAAAAAGAGAAAACGGACAATCACCTCTTACCTAAACGCATTGAACATATAAAATACCATGACATATGGCGGTAGAAATCCAGATTCTGGCTAGCAACAGACACACATATGTTTCGTGGTTAAATTGGAGAGAGATATCCCCATCTCTAGATAATTGGATCTCCAAGGGAAATACATATATAACCAAATTTGTATTCTTTGCATTCCAGGACCAAAGAAGATAACGTTAAATGATTTTTGGCAGATGATTTGGCAAGAAAATGTCGGTAAAATTGTAATGGTTACAAAATTAACAGAAGGAGCGAAGGTAATTATAGCAGTATTTATTACTTTATCTCAGTACAATACGTTTATATACATAACACATCTTTGTCTCAATAGTAATGGTGTTTAACGAACAAATTATACTGCACATCAACTAATTACTATCATTCACTGACTAGTATTGTACTCCACATAGTTATGATGATGTTCATTGTTGTAATAGTATGCGGTCTTTTGAGGGTAAGCGAATCTGTGCAAGTTTATTATTTTTTGTTTATTAATAAGAATAAAATGAAAAGAAAATCAATACGACAAATGACCGCTCACTTTCTTGGCTTGTAACATACATCGCAATAAAAAGTTGCGGAGTTAAGCTAGTCTGATGGTCTCAATTTCCTCTTCTTAATGAAATGGTTCAGACATGTAGGTGTTTTCTGAATGGGAGTAAAATGGCATACGTCAGATAGAAACTAAAGTAAAGGAACAACACTTTTATTGTCAGACAGAAACTAAAGTAAATGAACAAAACTTTTATTGCGGTTCTTCATTTCACAGTCACAGTAGGTTCCTCAATGATGAGTATAATTCATACCCTAAAATGAGTATGTGCTGTACTCGTTGCTTCTATTGATAAGCTCTACATCTAGGGAGCTTTGTTGGTTTGGTGCCATTTGTCGTATAGTAATTCACTTCCCCAACGAGAGATTATCAACAAGAAAATAGCATACGGATAAAGAAATCTTACAAATACAAAAATGAAGGGGGTTGATTTACCTGTTTAACAGTATCATATTGCTTGCCTGTCTCAATTCATGGCCCGGGTTTCCTGAGGAATACATCATACATTTTTGTATTCATTGATTTGAGCTGAGATGTAATTATCCGTTGTGTTGATATTGGTGAAGTTGTTTCCTTCACTCTTAAAACGTTTTTTTTCTCATTAATATATCAATAATAATGCTAATTGTATAAACGACGATGGGAAGAATGGGTCATAAATTATAGCCTTTTTGATCCATTACGGGTATACCGTCAATCTCTCCCTCTACATATTCATCTTCTATAATGCATAGGCCTAATCAAATACGCGAATCAATGCTCTGTTGTTTTTTTCTTAAATTAAATACCAGACTCCCGTAGCACCTCATAACTAAGGTGTGTGATATTTTCTGTACCTATCTTTAGCTCTGTGGTTTTTACTGGAGGCAATTATAATGTAGATTATACAATATTGTGCCTATGTAACGCTTTACTGTTTATAAACTATTTATTTCTCGTTATCAATGCTGATGGCACCATACTAAAGCAATTGTCCTGACCTGTTAAATTTGAGCAGTCAAATTACATTGACTATATACATTTTTGATATTCATGAATATTGTCATCATAAACAAAGATATAGATTTTTGGAACACGATTCGTGTTGTCCAACGGTAAGAAACGGTAACAGTATAAATGTTGACATCACATCGAACACCATCAAACACGATTAGAACGACTTTATATCTGGGTTTTTTTTGTAGAGTTTGGCAGTATTGTTTTTTTTTTTTTTTAGTGTTTTGATATTGAAGGATAAACACGATATACGTACATTGTCGGAATATATAAAAATGCATTTGCACACGCTGAGAAACTAGACATACATATTCGTACATCAATAAATCAATCGTAATGACAATTAAGAATTGTGATGAATGGCGAACGACAATTTCGAGTAATTTAACATATGACTTTATTTGTATTTATAGATAAAGTGTGAACAATATTGGCCACAAACCACGACATCACAGTTAGAATTAACAAACTTCACACTGAATATGACTGTAGAGAACAAACATACAATTTATATTGATCGATGCATAGAAATTATAAATAAAACAGTAAGTATAAGGTTTTCACCTACATTCCCTTCCAGATTGGACGAACTAAATTTTCTCTACCATATGATAGTACTTACAGTTTTAACGAGAGTGGGCGTCGTAACCAAAACATTTGCTTCTAATTAAGGAGAAATTAAAAAACTGCTTAGTCCGAAAGCTATTTATTTTTCCGATTCCTAAAAAAAGTCTTCAACCTATGATTTCGTTTTGAAATTGATTGTACATTTGGCTTCCCACGTTTGTTGATTTCTTTAGTTGGTTCTCTTTTGACTATTGCTTTAAGGGATACTACATAGTAAATATGCCGATACCAAAATCCATGTTTGTTGTACATGCTTTGTTGGTTCACGAACGAATGATGATATAAATTCTTCTTAATATTACCATAAAAGTTGATAATCGTATAACAGTTTACATGATATGTGTAAAACTGTGAGTATTCCCCAAATCACATTATTTTATGAATTAAATGGAATGTATACCCATAATTCTACCCAAGTGATTCAAGTTTGCTGTAAATGACCCAACACAAGCTCGGTTCAGGAAAGGACTTACAAACATGCAATTTCATTTTTCTCCATCTTAGCACGAGACAGTTGTATATAATTTATCTTCGCCTTTTCCGGCTTTTGAAGCCGTTTTTATTTTATTTTATGAATACATAAGATTAGCAGGGTTCAGGAATATTTTCTGTATATGGTATATAATAAGCAATCATGTGTGTGTTTTTATTTAATTTAGAACCATCAAAAAGATTGGTTACAAATTGACGTGTGAATATCGTACCAACATATTTGTTGAAGTGTTGTCATTAACGATTTCGTTTCCAATGTGCATATA
>MJUT01042582.1:209552-226232 GCA_002080005.1 Gigantidas platifrons | reverse complement strand
TGTACACACCCTTGCGTAACCCGCTACGTCGGTTTCACGGTGTGTACAACCTGATTGAGGTTATTTATTCATGAACCGAACAAACATTGCGATCAATCCTTAATTGACAGAGTAAAAAGTCTTTAATTGTTATATTACATATGTTTTTCAATACTATTATTTAAATATTAAAATTTTGAAATTTTATGAAAACTGAAATTTTTTGAATTTTTTGAAAATTTTGAAATCTAATGAAAATTTTGAAATCTTATGACAATTTTGATTTTTTTTTTTTTTTTTGAAATTTAGAATTTTTTTGAAATCTAAATGTAAATTTTGAAATCTTATGAAAATTTTTAATTTTTTGAAATGTTTGAAATTTTGAATTTTTTTCAAAAATTTGGATATTTTGAACTTTGAAATTTTTTATATTAATTTTAGAATTTTGAAAATTTGAAATTTTATGACGTCATCAACACGCACGGGGCAAGATAACGGTTATCTGCCCCGGGCACGGATATCCAACAGCCGCTTTGATGATTATTACATATACAAAATTGAACCTTTTGAATATGATAAATTATTATATAGATAGGTGTGAATTATGGAGATTTATCCGTGAAATAAATTCCGATATTTCACATGTGAAATATCAGTTGTTTTCCTCCAGAACTACTTTTAGACAACTTTAATTGTAGTGGTTACGTCCCTTGTTGTGTTACGGTGAATACACACATGATTGTAAACTGAAACAATTAAACAAATGAAAAAGTTTTAGTACTTTTATAAATTATTTTAATCGAATCATTTTATTGATACATTAAAATCGAACACTTGCTTATTCTAAATCGAATCATTTCACTAGCATAACACAACAGATTTAAATATAAACAAACAACGGCATTGTTAAAAGTGCATTGTAGATTGTCAGTTTCCTAATTCCTTTCACCACTCCTTTTCAATGAAAAATCGTCTGCTTTGAACAATCGTAAAATAAAAAAAAATAAATAAAAAAATGTCTGATCATTTTGACGCATATACGGCAGCTGTAGTCTCCAAATTTTTAGAAGAAAATGATTTTGACTTGGAAAATGTGGAAATGCAAGAATTTAATATTCTAGATGTCCAAACAAATGTTCCAAATTCCAATGGCAATACAAATGAAAATGTATATCAAACTAAAGCCCAGTCGGGTAGATTTCAAAACGTTTCATTTGAGCACATTGATTCATTCCTTAGTTCGAATTTTGTTATACATGAAATACACACGACTCGGACAATAATAACACATCGTGCCTGGTTCCTCAGATAAATCGGATTGACATTAGTCACAATTGAAATGAATTTTTCCACAACAACTTTACAAATCCGCCCATATTCAAATAAAATTCAGAAACTCGTCCTTCATTTAAATTTCCAATTTTTTTCATCGAAGCGACAACACTTGAATGTGCGGCCATATTGATTACACACTATCATTGCTCGTAGATTCATACGCGTGGAATGAAATATACAAATTAAATAAAATAATATAAAAGACATTTTGGAAGTCTATATAATAAACAGTATAGCTAATCATAGATTTTGAATATCAAAATAAGACCACTCGTGACCGAATACGCATTAAGGATTAAACTCGTGGACGGAACAAGTTCCGCCCACTCGTTTAAATCCTTATGCGTACTTCGGTCTCTCGTGGTCTTATTTTGATATTCAAAATCTACGATTAGTTATACTATATATACTTTATTTTATAGTAATAAATATTTTCTTATTAATTTCAATGGAAAAGAATTGTGCAATATATTCTTTTATTATATAGATATCGATGAAATACCTTGATTTCCGAGTTAAATAAAAACGATAATTTCACTAGTGAAATTAACATTTTTATTTTCACTCTCGCTATTTTCTCCGCCATTTTTCGAGCCGGAACTATTTTATTTTAGAATATTATATGGAATGATGTCCCTTTACTTCATTTCATTGACAGATTGTTAGTTTCATTTATGATAAAGGAAAGATTTAAAAAATAAACAAAAGGATATCTTAATCTAGTATTTCATTGCGATACAATAAAAAGCAGGTAAATTTGGCAAACATTGACATGTTTTAATACTTTTCATGGCAGAATTATGTTCTAAAAACATGAGGTCTCGGTAGAAAGAATCTTTCCAACAGTAGGATAAAACTTTAACCACCCCCAAAAGATCCTTTGCTATAGATTAACTCCAAATAACAGTGTTCGTTCTATTGTTTCTTGTGAAATGAATCCAAATTTTTCACAGCTTTCGTCAACCACAATGACTTCTGACACTAAGATGTCATCTCGTTTTTTATGCGAACACTTACATTTACGAAGGAACTTTTAATTTTAACAATCCAAAGTCTAGTCAGAAAAGACAAAGTGATGATTCCCAACTACAAATAGCAAAAGATAAATATAAAAGAATCCTACCTTTACCGTTTAGTGGTTCCGATTCTGAGTGAACTTTTGTCCAGTTTCCTTCCGTTATAATCCGTTTGAATTACACATTTAACGTTTGAACCGTTTGGACCCACATTTAACGATTTGCATTTCCTAGCTGTTATATTGTTAAATTACTTGTTTTCTAATTATATAATCAATCGAATTTGAAATAGTTTTGGCTTTGTTAACGGCCACATATTAGTATGCATCCGACTTCTTTCACAAAACATTCTTCCCACAAGGTTACAAATGAAATGTACATATAATAAAAACGAAACATACATCAATTGTCAATAAATAAAATTGTGTCTTTCAAGGTCGAGTGCATACTATGGTCACAAAGTTTACAAGTAACCAACATGGAAATTATATCCCTAATCGAAATATGTACACATGAATTTATTTATTTACAAAATTGAAAGCATTAGACAAACGTTTCAGTCAACGAGTAGCCAAGGACACAGTTGCAATACAGATGAAAGAAAATATCAAATTTATTTACTCAAAACAGTCTATATAATAAACAGTATAACTAACTTCGATGTCCGATTACCAAAATATGTCACTCATGACCGCTCAACACTAATAATTCACTCATGCACTTCGTGCATTCGTGAATTATCAGTTGTACGATCATTCGTGACATATTTTTGGTAATCGAACATCACAGCTAGTTATACTATAAGTATTTGCACGCTATATGTATAGTGTACTATCTCAAAAAATTCATAAAATTTCAAAATTTTCAAAACATTTCAAAATTATAATATTTGAAATAATAATAATTTTAAATTCAAAATTTAAAAAATTTCAAAAGATTTCAAAATTTAAAAAAAATTCAAAATTTAAAAAAATTTTAAAAAAATTTAATTTCAAAAATTTCAAGAAAATTCAAAATTTTCATAAAATTTCAAAACTTGTCACTAAAAATATGTATTACTATATAATAAAAGAATTATTGCATGAATATTGGTGATTAATATATAGATAGCTGTGAAATACAGAATTTTCCGAGTTAAATAAGAATGAGAATTTCACAGTGAAATTATTGTTTTTAATTTCACTGTCGCTATATTTCGCGCCATTTCGTTGTCGGAACTACTTTTCTGACAACGAAATGGCGCGAAATATAGCTGTGAAATTATCGTTTTTATTTAACTTGGAAAATTCTGTAATTCTACGCTACACACGTAATATAGTGCATTTAAACTCATTTTATATTAAATTCGATTCGAAACATTTTCTATCTATATGATAAATACTATAACTAATTGACGAGTTTCATTATCAAAAACATGTCACTCATGACCAAATAAAGTTGTAACTCACTCATGCGCTACGCGCATTCGTGAGTTACTGCATTATTTGGTCATTCATGACATATTTTTATAATGAAATTCGTCAATTAGTTGTAGTATAAATATTGTCCCTCGAAGTATATCATATTGCACTCGCAAGCTCGTGCAATATGATATACTGCTCGGGACAATATTCATGCAATAACCCTATAATATTACATATCACACTTGAAATTCGGCTTTTAATTTGACAAACACGACGGAATATCACCCCTACCATGGACACACACCTCGATGGTATACAAGTGATATTTATACCACGAGTTAAAAGGTTGAACAATCTGTATATAAAACCATAAAAAATTCAGAGGAAAAGAGTGCATTCAATCTTTAATAACCATTTGGCCCTCGTCAAAAACAAAACAAACATGGCCGACCTAACATCGCTGAAGTGAGTAAATTGTAACAGTAACACTATTATCAATTTTAAGGTATAACAGGGGGTGAATGCATTATGTTTGGTGGCAGAATGAGCAACAACATACATATAAATCATTTTGTTTTATAAAAGGGTTGGCAAAATATGTTCAATGGCTCAAATATTACTTTCACAAATCTATTTTTTCTTTGTTATATATATTATGTAGGAAGATATGTTACGTTTTATGTTGTATCGACCGGGATTGGAACTCACAACGTTAGTAGTGATAGGCACTGATTGTATAGTTATAAATCCAACTACCATACGATCACGGCCGCGATGGCCCCTAGAAACAAGCCGATACAACATTACGTGATAAAGTTTTTCAGTGACTTCTTGCATTGTCGACAGTTTTTTCAGGGTACTCCGGTTTCCTCCACCAATAAAACTGACAACCACGATATAGCTGGAATATTGTTGAAAGTGGTGTTAAGTACCATCACCCTTCACTTGTTTTTCAAAATTAGATTTTATTTTTTGATTTTTGGTGTTTAACGCCACTTTCAGCAATATTTCAGCTATATCATGGCGATCAGTTTTAGTGGTGGAGGAAGGATGAGTACTCGGAGGTAACCACCGACCATGGCCAAGCAACTGGTAAACTTTATCACTTGCGGCTGCGAGTCGAGTGCACCCTTTTTTAATATTTACAAAGCCGGGCGCGAACCCATGCCGTATTGGTGATAGGCTTGTATGAGTTGTTAGGTAATCTACCTAGCTCATTGAGCCATCCGGGCACCCTCAAAATTAGAAACAGGCAATGTAACAACTTTCTCCCGAGATGGTATATTTCTGGTACAATTTTCATTATAACTTGCGCTTGTTTGTTTAAAATGTCTATATCTTTTGTACATACCATACGTTATAATGTTTTTTTTTCTTTTCTTTTCAGGAGGAATATGAATTTTGTTACCGGTGCATACAGGAATATATTAACACCGAATCATTGTATGCAAATGTGTAAATATGCCGCCTCAAGCATTTTGCAATACGTTGAACATTCAGAAATATTCTTTAAATTTTAAATAAAATGATGTTTTATGATAGAACAAATAACTTCGTTCTCATCATACCTGATCAATCATTAGGTGAAGGATTTTAAATCGTCTCATCTTATCTTTCAAAAAGTGTTTCGGTTCAAAGTTGACTATTGTGACTTCCGATGGCATTGTGTACTATCGAATACTTTTTTGTAATTTGTTTATTTTTCTAAAAGCAGATTTACACGTACATGATTATGTGCACACAATGTTACAGTACACAAAAGTTGCAGTGTAAAATACAAGTTTGATCGATATAATACTTTTTTGTGTTATCCTGTTATATTATACTTTACGTTTATATTTTCCCTATTTGGCTTTGTTTGCCAGCCGGTCCATATAACAGTATATAGACCGGGCCAGGTCCATATAACGACTTCGTTTAGATTCACCAATATGACGTCAAATTGATTTCGGTTTTTTCGAGTCTCTATTTCGGGAGAAAATTTGGCTTCTTTTTGGAGGCGAAGTATAATATAACAAATAGTTCACGGCACTTCGGGCCAAATGGCAGTTTATGGACCGGTCTGTCACCCACAACATACTATATGGACCTCAGCTTCGCTTCGATCCATATAATATTTTGTGGGTGACATCCCGGTCCATAAGCTGCAATATGGCCCTCAGTACCATGAACTATTTGTTAAATATGTCTTTACGTTCTGAGTTCCATGTTTTGATGTCCGTTACGACTTCTTATAAAACGATGTTCGGTTATTCTTTAACCCCGGTTGGCGGGCTCATGTCTTATTTACGTTATTTGTGTTTGTTTGTGCATAGTGGTGTCCATCATATATTGTGTTGTGTTTTTTCTGCGTCTTGTGTACCCTATGTTGCCAGTTTTTCTTAATTGCTCATTTTGTATTGCCCCTTCGATGTTCTCTAACGTTTATTTAAGACATTAATGCGACGGTAATCAATACATAGACTATATGTACACATAATGAATAAAAATCAAGATAGTTCTTTGATCAAATTATGTGAAATTTGCCCCTTTTCTTCTTAACAGTTTGTTTTTCCTTCATTTTCTCAGTCTTCCCATTTGATAACACTGTCATCTTATTGTAAAGAACGTATCAATGTCTTAATCATACTGATATTACTGTTTGGTGTATTGCAAATATTATAGGATTAAACGCTTCTTTTCAGGAGTTCATGCATGTGTAAACGGTGCCGATGCAATCACAAAATGAATAAACGTCGGAAGGACGTCTATGCAAAATTTGTGAGTGCATCGGCACCGTTTACACATGCATAAACTCCTGAAAAGAGCCGGTTTAATACTTATAATTCTTCCACGTGAATCTTTACCCCATTTTGATTATTTTAAAAACTGATTTGCAGGCTTGCTTTCAATCGGACACTACCGTAGTTTCCTGTCGGCGGCCGCCATATTGTTAATACTGGTCATACAAAAAAGTTCATCCAGTTATGAACGGATCATAAACAAACACGTGACAGTACTCTTGTCCAATCAAAAGACACGAAAACTATATACATTAATTCTACAAGAATTATAATTTGATGAATGCATACTAATTTTATTTTTTTTTGCATACTTGTTTATATATTTAATATAAGTACATTTTCCCTGTTTCTTTGAGTGTGATGATAATCCTATTAATTACCTTGTATTATGTTATCATATATAGTTAAATAGTGTAATGTTATGTTGAATTAATTAATAAAATATGCTTAAACTATGTAATGCTCTTGATAAATACTTCCCAAAAGATAATACAGACATAAACAAAGAATTTCAAAAATCTGTACAGATTCATTTCCACTGCAAGGACGACACACAATAATCAATATATCATGTATTAATGTGTTAGGAGTATCGATTTTGTCTCTTTCTGTGATGTTGATATTTGTTTTAGAATTGTTCTGACAGTATGATATTTTTTTTTCATTTTATTAATCATGATAAAGGACAGTACAATTACAGGGTCAGTCAATCACTTCTAGCTAAGAATGTAGAATATGTTGCTGAAATACCATTATTCACAGAACACAAAAATCATAACTGATACCTCGAACATCTTAAATTGATATTTTTATTCTCCTCTAGAGCATATAGAAATAAATTAAATATCATATCACATATTATTATACTGATAGAGAGAGATTTTCACAAAGCAAAGCACAACACAACACAGAAAACTACAACAATAAGCAACATGGACCCCACCAAAACCCGGGGGTGAACGCAGGTGCTCGCGAGGGGTAAGCAATCCGTGCTTCGTAAATTACTCATTTCAAGGGATAATGACATAGCATGGTTGGAAGTGGCATGGAAATGGTATAAAAATAAACAAAAAGAACCTTGCAACGAACAATACACACTCTCATAAAAACAGAAGAGAACGTAGTTTACGACCATAACATTTTTGAACTCGTTGATGTAGTCAATAACTTGATGCAAGTATGTATACATATTCTACGATTTCTTGTGATAATTTTAAGCAAGGGATTTCAATACCGCATGTCACAAATGCCACTATCATTTTCGAGATCGTTTCTGACAGACTAGCACCTGTTGAATATAAACGAAGTGGTTGTATGTTCACACTTCTTTTAATTTGATACGATTCATTGAGTTTTAGTTGTTTAATGTGCAGATATAATCATCTAGAGGGTGTTTGAACCGATAAACCGCTTTAACCCAGCCATATCTTTGTGCATACCCCAATCCCGAACTGTGACTTCTAATGTCATATGTCATCGTCTTTTCTATGTTTAATTGTTTGATATCAGAGATGATTGCTCCTTTTGTTGATATTGGTGGAATTGGTGGCAATCACTATTTAATAAAAGCGTCTATATCAAAGTTACTGCGCACAACGACTTTCTGGAATAACCTCCATCAGGTACACTCAATATCGATATATAATTATCTTTTTATAATAATATAATATAACTTTGTTTTGTATGTCATTCACACGACAGGTGCCACTAATGCAGCAGGAACTTTTTACTCTGTGCTTAGTAGGATTCGAGTTTCTCAGTCTTTTGTATTCTATGAAATGTTTTGTCACATAAAATCAAGCTAAAGGCTGGCATTGCATGTTTTAAATCATGCGACTAGATGCAAAACAAAACAATGATTGGATCAAACACCCTCAGCAGAGGTGATATAGTATCGTCCAATGAATGAATTAACCATGAATAAAGAGGACGAAGTCCGTTTTTTTTTTGTTATTTTATAAAAAAGAAAAAAAACATAAAGCATTATTTCTGTATGTTCACAGTAAAACAACATGAAAACAGCAAAGATTGTTCAATTTTGATTTTGGAGAAGTTTTTACATATTAGTATACAATGATTCACTGCTAAGATATTCTTGTATGCAGCTGTAACAAAATGCATACTGCTCATGAAAGGGAAAAAAATAAACATACAGACCATTAAAAAATAACTATACAGCATTCTATCTCAGCATTTCAAATTATATATTGTATAGAATATATATGTCACAGTAATAATTATTTTTATCAAAAAGTATAGATGCTACTTGTTTCATTCATTCATTTATTCGTTCATTGTTCCATCATTTTTATCATGACGTATGACTGTGACTGACGACCATACTAACACTTTAAATTGCATGCTTGGCAAATTTTTGTTATACAGTTATAAACGATTCATTTAGATTTAGTGTTTTTGAATGAATTTGTATTTTTCCGAATGTTGCTATAAATGTGTGCAGTTGGGTATTAGATATATTTACAGTTGAATATTCAATTCCATATTTAAATGATTATATGGTCCATCCATATGTAACAAATGGATACTCCAACAAGATGATATATTGTAATATTGGCACCACCCAAACATGATGTTTTTCTACAATTAATATTGCCGGAGAAGAGGAACCTTCCTGTATTTATCGTAATTTGGAAAGCAATCTTTACTAGTTTCGTCAGGACGGAATGGTGATCTCCCGTAATTTATGCAGCACTGCCAAAATGAAGTGAATTTTAAATAGTTAGAGGCATACTGCCTGGTAATGAGTAAATAGTTCATAATTGGCAGCTGCCAGAATTTATAGTTAATTTGGTGGATAATTTATACACCGACAACATGAGGAAAATATATATCTATTCCTTGTGAATTGTGGTTATTTGCAACGTTCTACTTGTTACATACCAATGTGTACCATTGTGTATTGATTTTTGGTAATTACGCATATCGCGGACAACTCGACAGATGATGATGTCAACAACAGTGCATTGAGTTCAGACAATTGTTAATAAAGTGATTAATTGTGACATTCTAATAATATTGAAATGGTTAATTAATTTGAAGACAATTTAATTATTTATTTGACTTTACTTATTCTGTTGACGATGAGTTGACATCATTATCATCATCATTTACATGAATTGTCTTATGAATCATTTGTCTTTGTTGTTTACTTGTTGTCTTGTCGTTTACTATTTGTACTAAAATATTTTACTTTGAGTATGTTCCGTGATAAACCGTTGGGTAATCTGGCCAACAAAAATGTCGAAGGTGCCGAGGCAGGTACGAAAGCTTCAGAGGCTGATATGACAAAAATGATTGAAATTTTGTCTCAGCAGGGTAAATATAAAATACTCACTGGTGAAGAATATGAGTTTTTATCTCATAGTAAACCCCCAGTTAAGAAGGAAGATTCTGTTTTTAATCAGTTGCCTACTGGGTATAGCACTAGCACACTAACAGAGGTTGGTGACAAATTTCCACCTAGAACTACACTTCCTACTCCCTTTAGAAATTATTTCCACGATTATTAATGCATATGTTGCAAGAGATCTTTGTATGCATCTATGAAGGAAGTTGGCTGGAACCCAGATAGAACAGTAATGAATGAAAATAGTATATAATTGCACAAAGACGTCAGAAGGTGTTTTGTTATACTAATATTTTGTACATAGGTATGATCTGGGGGTACAAAAAGGTCAACAAAGTCATCTTCAGAAAAGATAAGTAGTTCTGAGTGAAATAGTTCCTGAATAAAAGTTAAAATACAATATTGCATAATTTGAAAAAATAAGAAGAAAAGCAAAAAATATATGTGTTTATTAAAAAGGAACACACTTTCTATTATTTAGAACTACTGAAGTTTTTAGTAATTATAAAACATAGTAATAAAAATTAATGAACGATGTAGTTCTTGACCATATTTGACCACCGTGATTTTGCCAAAGAAATGAAGATGGGTAACATAAAAACGAACACTTCACCCTGGGTCCCCAGTCGAAAAATAAAAGATCTTTGTGCACAGTATCTCTCTGGGAATTATTTTTATTCAGGTGCAGACCGCAATTTTTGAGCTAGTTCTCCAGGCAAAAGTAAATAAAACCACACCACTTTTGCCACATAGGGCCTTTCGTCACATCTGGTTGAGGATCTACCGATCTGGCCCATGGCTCAGTATAATCTCCGATCCAGAGAGATATCAGGTGAGTTGGGAATGCAGTATTCACCCCGAAAACCGCTTACCAATAAATCACCGTTAGAAGCATTACGAAAATAAGTGCACTTAAGAACTTTTGAACAACTTTTAGCTCAAGAAATTTTAAAAGAAAATGAATTTTCCAATGACGAGTCTATCGAAAGTGCTAAAGATCAAATTAAGGAAAATGACTAACCCTTTCGACAATTCTCAAAAGCAATTGGCTGTTGAAATCTGTTCGCCATCAGTAACAACCCGTCTTAATGAGGTTGAACATGAACCGAAGAACTTGTCAAATACTTCACTAAGACAGGATGATTTCGCACATTCAACACCTTTCACAGCTACAGTCGTAAGTGACACGATTAGGCAAAATTCTCGTTTTCATACACAAGGACATTGGTTTCTTAAATATAACTTTAATTTAAGATTGAAATTAAATTTCTCAGGGGAAAGTGAGAGTGTTGTAAGTCCGCCAATATTCAGTCAGGGAAACCGAGTTCCAACTCAGCTGACTCCTGTTAACGATCCGTCTCGATCAGTTACTACAACACAGAAGTCTCAGCAGAACACTCAATCATCCTTAGAACATTCTTATATTGTTAATAACACTAACACTGTATGTAATTAAGATATTTATCATGTAGATACTAACAAGATAAGGCATGCGCATGAAATATGTTCATCTTCTCAGTCAAGAGTTCCCTTCAAAATGGCATCCCCCCATTAAACTTGCTAAATTGAAAGGGGATGGTCTCAGAATCCGAAGATTTGGTGGAATCAATTCCAATGATGGACTGATTTATATGATATCCCACAGAAAAAAATTACTAAGAGAGAAACCTTTCAATTTTTCGATTATGCCGCAATTTGGTATGCAACGTTATCATCTGAAATTACAAATGATTTAAGCAAATTCAAAGCTGCTTTCTTTAAAAGGTTCATAGGGACAACTATAACCAACAAAATACCCGAGTTGCTGCTTTGATTTGGACTGCATTAGTGGGTGCTTTTTCATAGAAATCAGATATGCAAAATAAAATACAGAATAAAACAAAATTCCATAAATAAATTGATGATGTACATATATGAGTAAACGAAAATGTTTACAAATTCATTAGACCATACACATATACTGTCCAACATATAAGGGATTCACATGTCTAATACAATTATCTTAGACTCGTTTTTAGCAGAATGTTTGAAAAAATAATAACTTTGTTTAATACATTTTTGGATAAAATGCTATTTAGAAACCAATTTTTCAGCAGACACAAAAAATGTATTGTCACCTGATAACAGAAAGGCAAATCAATTTTCTAAAACATTCATATCTCATCCTGTCATATTTATGTTTAACTTGGATTCTTATATAATATTTGTAGACATTTGTCCAGCTGAGAAATAAATTTGTGCTTCTTTTTCTCACAGAGATGGGTTGTAATTGATTGTTAGTACCTGCTTGAGCCGTTATTCATGGTCACTGACAATCGCATTACGCATTAGCATAGCAAAAATAAGTCGTTCAGGCGCGAAAATTATAAAGCTCGTGGACGAGCTTGACGAGCCGGAGGGATATGTAGCAAGAGATCTTTGTATGTTAATGAATGAAGTTAGCTGGAACCCATATAGAACAGTAATGAATGAAATTGTAGATAGATATTATATGGGGGTACAAAAAGGTCAACAAAATCATCTTCAGAAAAGTAAAGTAGTTCTGAGCGAAATAATTCCTGAAGAAACATTAAAAAAAATATTGCTTAGTTTGAAAAAAATAAAAACAAAAACAAAAATTATATTTGTTTATTAAAAAAGGAACATCATATTAGAGCTACTGAAGTTATTTTAGTATTTTAGACCACTGTGTTTTGCCAAAGAAATGAAGATGGGTGATATAAACACGAATACTTCACCCTCGGTATCCAGTCCAAAAATGAAAGATCTTTGTGCACAGTATCTCTTTGGGAATTATTTAGAAAACATAATTGCATTCAGGGCAGATCGCCATTCCTGAGCTAGTTCCCGAGGCAAAAGAAAATAAGATATCACCACTTTTGCCACAAAGGGCCTTTTGTCCCACATAAATGACGTTAGATCTAAAGTTGGTTGCAATTTAGGTAGAAAACTCCCCCTTATCAGAGACCACGCTTACGGAATTTCTCAGGTGAAGCTAAGAGTGAAACATCGTTTGATGTCTGGAAATTTGTGAAGCTACGTGTTTACCTAGGGAACATATGTACCCAGAATTGATTACTGTGCAGTGCATGAGAAATTCCTTAAGAGGTTGCGCACGTAACACTTTGCCTACACTCCTTGAATCTGCTTCGCTCATTCATAGTATTGATAAATGAGAAGGCATATACGGTAATGTATATTCTAATGATACACTTTTACTGAGTTTCTACGCTGAGAAACAGATGAATGGTCAGTCCGTCGCCAATTACGGCATGAAATTAGAGTCTATATTGCAGAAAGTTTATGAGACAGGTATTTTGAACCCAGAAGTGAGGAATGATATGCTTAGAGCCAAGTTTTGGTCTGGTATAAAGGATCCGGAATTGAAGAATGTTACAAGGTATAAATATGATATTAGCAAGAATTTTGATGAACTATGTAAGAGGTTAGAGCAGTTGAACTTGAGCTTAAGATGTCATGTGCCTCAAAACCTGAAAGCACAGCAACTCATCAACAAGTTTCCGCAGTTTCAGATATGAGTGAACTTTTTAAAGATACTCAAACTTCTGAATAAAAGACTTGATAATTATGAAGGTGAGTTAAAGAAAGTTAAAGAAAGTAAACAATCTGATGATCAAAGTAACCAACAAAGTTCAGGTAACTATGGGAATTATAATAGAGGTTTATATAGGTAGATTTAATACATATCAAGGACGTGAAGGAAGAGGAAGATATAGATACAGAGGATTTGGTAGAGGTCAAGTAAGTAGTTCAATTATGAAAAATCAGAATCGGATTTAAACGAGTAGTCTCTGTTGCAGGGCAGACTAGATACTCAGTTGATGGTAGCCCTAAAATTAGTACCGCTTTGTGTAAAAGGAAACAGTTGTCAGAAAGGATGGTAGGTATGGAGTATCAGTCAATTGTCCATGTTGAGTCTTTAAAGTGTTATGCTCTAACGAACTTGTTAGCTTCCTCGCCCGACCAGTGGTGGATTTGACCGAGTATCGATTTTGTGATTTCTGCGATTTTTTCGTTCGATTTAAGAAATGTCTTTCTGGTAGATTTTGGAACTGTTCCGAAAGTGTGGTATCTCTTGTTTTTCTGTTAGATTTTGGAAATGTTCCGACAGTGTGGTATCTCTTGTTTTTCTGTTAGAATTTGGAACTGTTCCGACAGTGTGATATATCTTGTTTGTCTGTTAGATTTTGGAACTGTTCCGACAGTGTGGTATCTCTTGTTTTTCTGTTAGATTTTGGAACTGTTCCGACAGTGTTGTATCTCTTGTTGTTCTGTTAGATTGTGGAACTCTTGCGACAGTGTGGTATCTCTTGTTTTTCAGTTTATTACTTGTAATATCCATTTTCAGAAAATGTAAACGTACAACATATGTGTTGTATAAATTATCCTAGAGAACGTTTGATAACAAATTCACCGGTACATAGCTCATTATCCATGGTTACAAGTTATAATTCCAGTAAAAATGTTAAATTTAATTGACATCAAAATAATAAAATGTTTTATGGTAAGGGTTCTAGAGACACTTTGACGATACGTGACCTTTGCCTCGAGAAGTTAAATGAATGATCACAGTCTATTATGTCCTCTTAAAGAATATCATCTTACTTTAATTATTTTTCTTGCTTACCCACTTATATCATTAGTCACTGTATACAATCTTGTACTACAAATAGGGACTTTTTCATTGTTTTCTAGAAATTAGCTTAAATACAAGTTGCATTTAGTGCTATTTATTTGTGGGAAATTTAGAAATATTGACAGTAAACAGGTAAGTAATAGAAAAAGTTACTGAAATATTGTATCACTGCTTCACAAATACATACATACATGCTAAATATAGTATATTCTGGTATAACTGGAACATTATACTTAATTGGGCTTACTCGGAAATAACCCTTTCATTGTTGTATACATAGTATAAATATATATATTTTTATATTTTGGTTTACATCAATATTCAAAACTAACGTAGGACCCTTTGCCTAAAAGAAAAAAATAAAACAGAAAAAAAGATTAAAAAGGAAGAAAAAAGATTTAGATAAATATGATAATGTTCATGTCATGTACAGGTAAGGGTTAGGGTTATGGTGTTTAACGCCACTTTCAACAATATTGCAGTTTTATCCTGGCGGTCAGTTTTATTTTTGTGGAGGAAACCGGAGTACCGGAGAAAACCACCGACTTGTCGCAAGTCACTGATAAACTTTATCACATGATTATTCATGTTGTGTTATATTGTAAAAATAAAAACGTAGATATCTAATATAGAACACAAAACTCGTTTCTGCAATAACGTTCATCATGTACGTGTACGCTAAAAGTCAAAATATGGCTTTGTCAAATAACTGAAAAGGTTTTGGGAGCAAGGAAACGAAAGAGTCTAAACAGCGTAGTCAAATTCGGCTATTGTTATCTAGCTCCGGAAGGAGAACCATGGTTTTAGTATAATTACATTATGGAGTAACTGAATATTTCAATGATAAATATATCTAATAGAGCAAGGTATATCAGTTGAGAAGCATTTACTACTGGGCGGATGATACCCTTGGGGAGTCATAGTCCACCAGCAGAGATATCGATCCAGTGATAGTAAGAAAACGTAAACATTCTATCTAATACACATTCATAAGGTACGCTCATAGAGATTTGAAAAATAAATAATTAAAAAATCTTTGGGAAGAAAGCAAAATTAAAAACGAATAGGTCAGGCGCTCGTGACACGGAATTGCCAACCCCCTTTTAACTTTCTGCTTACATATTTATTTTCAATACAATTTCTTTATTCTTTCATCTCTTTTCCCTTTATTTAACTTGTTCGTGTCCATAGCGATATTCATGCAATCTTATGTTAACAGCAACGTACATGTGTAAAGGTAAAAGGTAAAATTCATTTAGGACAGATACCAACTAAATCTAGTGTAGTTTAAAAATATACAAATATAAAATTATATAAAACAATGTATCAAGGTTAAAATGCACTTTAAGTTGATATCCTTCCAAGGATAACCCATTAAAGCGTTTCCGCTTATTTCCAATGGGGTCCTTTAGTGTATATCACTTGTTTAATAAAATAAAAAAAAAATAAAAAAAAATGAGTTAAGAGGTCGCATGGCACAATTTTAGTTGATAATATTTTAAAAGATGTGGCTGTAATTAATTTTTAAGATGTTGTTTTATTTCTGTTTTGAAAGCGTTATGGTCTTTTATTGATTTTATGTTATTTGGAAGCGAGTTCCAATCTTTAATAACATTGAAGAAAAAAGTTGAAGAGTCCACACCTTTGATTTTTGGAACAACGAAGTTGAATTGGCTTGATCTAGTGCTATATTCATGATTTTCACTAACTTTAAAAAAAAATTATCTTTTAAATACGTTGGACATTTGTTGTTATAGATTTTATGTGCATGTCCTAATCTTAATTGCTTTACCCTATTCTCAATATTAAGAAATCCAACACTTGATAGTTCTGGTTGGCGAACACTAGATCTTGGACCTAATTCTTTTATAAATCTAACGGTTTTGTTCTGGGCAATCTGAAGTTTGTTTTTTAAGGTCTGTGAAACACCAGCATACCACGAGGAACATGAATAGTCAAAGTGACATTGGATTAGAGCCGTTGTAAGAGTGTTGCGAGTTTCAGTAGACAAGCACCTCGCTTTACGGTACATAAATTTAAGTCTAGAATTTACCTTTTTTATTATTGAGTTAACTGTAATTTCTCCTGATAAATTTTGGTCTATGTCTATGCCTAAATATTTAAGTTTCGGTTGCGATTG
>MJUT01042582.1:191412-204004 GCA_002080005.1 Gigantidas platifrons | reverse complement strand
TATGAACTTTCCATTTATATGTAGCAACATTCCAGCTGCACCTACATATGGAGTATATCCCTTTCAGTTGATACAATATTACAGGGCTTGTGGTACCTATCAGGATTTCCTTCTAACAAGGAAGCTACTGAACCAAGGCTTCTTAGCGGTCAAATGGATTGGCATTGCTAATTAGTTTCATTCACAAATAGTGTTTTTTTTCGTTATTGCAATGCTTTCTAATTACAGTGTGTGATAAAGGTACCTTTGGTGAAGATTGTAATAATAAATGTCATTGTTTAAATGGAGTCGGATGTAACCACGTGCACGGACAGTGTCCACGTGGGGTTTGTGATGCTGGATGGAAATCACGCACATGTTCTGAGCGTAATATATTATATTATATTTTATGTTAAATAAACATGATTTTATATGGAAGAGTGCATGAAGAAAAATCTTCCTAAAATTCAGGAAAATAGCAATCAAGCTGATTGATGACCTGTTCTCTTAAGAAATAGAAGTTACATTTATAGTTTGATAGTTGTCAACAGAGTGATTAATACAAACTGAAAAAAAAATCATTAAAAAATAATGACTTCACCGACCCTGCTTTTGTACTCCCCATGTTTATGTTGCCGATGTTACTGTCTCCATAGAAGACTTGTATGATGTGAAACTGTCTATTATTCACGAATATCATTCATTGTCCCTAATTTTGTTATATCCCAGGCTAGTGGTCTTCTTATCATGTAAACCGCTTTGTTGCGTATTACTGATCAGTGGTATAAACTTGTACTTCAGTTTTATCAGTGAATCCATTAATTTAGAAAATACATGCCAATGTGTGCATGATTAACACTAATTTCCATCAATAATACATTTGCTTGCTGTAATTATTTTTGTGTTTTCTCATAATCCCGTGGGTATATGGAATAAACTGTAGGAAACATGATGTATTGGAGAACTCAAAATCTTGTTTCCCAGCTAATGGCAATGGTAAAAAAAAAGTTACAATCGAAGCTAGTGCATTTCCGAAAGGGAATGTGTTGTTTGTTGCGAGTATCACTTTTTCTATATATTACTTCTATCATGATACTGGATGCTATTCACAAATATCATTCATTGTCCCTGATTTTGTCATATCCTAAATCAATGGTCTTCTTATCATCAAAACCACATCAATGCGTATTGCTGCTCAGTCGTATTGACTTGTACTTCATGTTTGTCAGTGAATCCATTCATTTAGAGAAAATACATGTCAATGTGTGCATGATTAACACTAATTGTCATGAATAATACATTTGCTTGGTATAATTATTTGTGTGTTTTCTTATATGGAAAATACAGTATATGGAATAAACTGTAGGAAATATGCTGTATTGGAGAACTCAAAATCTTGTTTCCCAGTTAACGGTAAATGTCAAAAAAGTTATAAACGAAGCATATCCGAAAGGTTGTGTGTTGGTTGTGTGGGATAATCACAGAGGCTTCTCCAGAAAAACGAAAAGAAGCTAGGCCGATCCTTTAATTCACGTTCCGCTATACAGATGATGGCCTTTCACTAAATAATTCTTGGTTTGATGATTTCGTTGATGGCAGCAATTCCATTGAGCTTGAAATAAAGAATACCATAGATACAGATAGGTCTGCTTCATACCTTGACCTATACTTCGAAATTGACAGTGAAGGGCGGTTAAGAACGAAGCTTTACGACAAAATACTAGATGATTTCAATATTCCCATTGTGAACTTTCTATTTATATGTAGCAACATTCCAGCAGCATCTGCATATGGAGTATATATATCTAAGTTGATATGAGATTCCTGAGCTTGTGGTTCCTATCAGGATTTCCGTGATAGAGGGTTGCTGCTAACAAGGAAGCTACTGAACCAAAGGTTCCTCTTGTTTAAGTTGAAGTCATTACTTCGAAAGTTTTACGGTCGCCACCATGACTTGGGTGACCGTTATGGAATATCTGTGTCATAAATGATCATGGATATGTTCCACTTGTCGTAAACACTTCCAGGTCCTTTCCTCATTCATGACATATAACCGGGTTTGTAACTAGATTAACCCGACAGGTGTCACCAGTAGGCCAGGAACTGCTTACCTTTTTGGAGCACCTGCGTTCACCCCAAGTTTTCAGTGGGGTTCGCGTTTCTCGATCTTTAGTTTTATGTGTATGTTTTGTAGATGTTTGTCCTTTTATCCTTTGCCATTGTGCTGTCTGTTCTTCTTCGTTTTACGGATTCTGATTACACCTCTGGTATGTTCAAACTGTTCTTACTTACATGTACATAACAAGGACGAGACATAGTTGAATTCAGCGTGTAGGAAGAAGGCCATAATCCTTGCATTTCAACTCCCGCAGTTAGAAATTAACAAACGGTTGCTATGGGTTGTTGATGGTCAGTATGAAGGCAATATTGTGCTATGAGTTGTTGATAATCCGTTGAAAGACAATAGTTTCAGACCCAGTCCATTATCCCCTCGTTTGTCCATCAATAATATTCGTCCTTTCTATAAATAATTTGGAATATTTTTAGCATGTTCTGAGGGAAAATATGGACGCAACTGTAGGGAGACATGCAGTACATATTGTAAACGCCAAAGTTGTTCCCCAAGAGATGGTGTATGTAACGACGGCTGTAAACCTGGATGGAAGGGCGACAAATGTAATCAAGGTATTGAATAATGTATACAATATATACAATATATACAGTCCGATAAAAGTTAAGCACCACCTGACTTCTTTCAATAATATCTTTTCTAATAATGAACGTATTTCAAATCGGTTTGCTGTTTTCGTTACCTGTACACACATACTTACTTACCTGTGAAACAGGTTATTGATCTATTTTTATTTATGTGTATATGACATGGTGTGTAAAGTGCCACATGTACTTTTCAACATTTGTGTTTGCGAACGAAAGCTGATTTTTTTTTAGTAGAGTTTTAAGTTTCATTTTCTATTGGTTTGGTATGGTGCGGCGAAAATTAACCATACTAGAAAGGTAGCAAGCTGTTGGCATGCATAACGGTGGTTTTAGCCATAAAATGGTCGCACACCACTTCAGGGTTAACCATTCCATCACTGTACGACTGATGCAGCGTTTTCGTCAAACGGGGAATGTTACTGACCGTCCACGTGCAGGTATACCTCGCAAAACGACGCCGAGAGAGGACCGGCTCATATCCAGATGGGCGCGGCAATGGCCGTTCAGAACAGCTGGTGCACTTGGTGGTAATTTAGCGCTTGGAGGCCACATTAGCACACGCACTGTAATCAGACGCCTCCACCATCAGGGAATGCGAGCACGACGACCCATAAACGTCCACAGTTGACATTACGTCATCGCCATGCTCGATTTATCTGGTCACATGATCATTTGGGGTGGACTATTCGCACATTGAGACGGGTCCACTGGTCTGGTGAAAGTCCTTTTTTGTTACGCCCTACCGACGGTCGTGCAAGGGTTTGGCGCCAACGAAACACTTCATTTCAGGACAACCACATTTTGGGCACAACTGCTTTTGGGGGTGGGGGTGTAACTGTCTGGGGTTGTTTTTCCTTTGACTGTAAGTTGGACTTGTACGTTCTTGATGGTAATCTGACAGGCCAAAAATACCGTGACAATGTGCTCGTTCCACGCGTAGTCCCCCATTTCGACGATCATGCGTTCGCTGACAGGCCAATGTTCATGGACGACAACGCTAGGCCATATAGAGCCCGAATTGTACAACATTTTTTTACAGCAAGAGGCTGTTCAGGCAATTCCATGGCCTGCGATGTCGCCAGACATGAACCCTATAGAGCATGTATGGAACTTTATTGGCCGCAAAATTAACCAACTCAATCCAAAATGTCAAAATATTGACGAATTAAGAACTGCTATTTTACAGGAGTGGCAACAGTTCCCCCAAGAACGGCTTAGGCGTCTTGTGCGAAGCATGACGAGGCGTGTTGCCGAACTTCACAATAAACGTGGTGGATATACTCGTTATTGATTTTTATGCCTTACACATACGCACAATAGATGCATTTAAAAGTTCTTAAAATCTGAAGATTCTGCATTTTAATGCAATGTTAAACATTTCCATCAAAGACAAACTGGTTTTACGTTTTTCCAGCGCCTGCTTTGAACCCCATTTTTGCCACATCATAGTCACGTCTTTCAGGATGATAAATACTTCGTAGATATCTATTTTATTGTTTTTTACGTTATTGATGTAATAAAAACTATATCGATAAAAATATAGGGTAGTGCTTAACATTTATCGGAGTGTATATTAATGTTTTATTTTCTATCCAGGAGATGTCGCATAAAAATAGATATTAGGAATTAATACGCTACAAACAAATAACATACACGTACATCGTTAGCCCTTAAAATATATCTCACAGAAAACAAAGATACACATTAATTATATTTAAACGTTTATCAAAGTATTGACCATTAGGGTATGTGTATTAATTATGAAAAAAGAGGTTTGAACAATGATGGTGAATGATTCTACCAATATCAAGAACACAAACTACCCCAAACCTCAAAATACTTGATAACATAAGTGGTGTCATTTGTGTGGGCATTTATTGTTTTTAGTAGTTTCTACACTGATCGTGTTATTTAGAGTTGACCAGCTATTCTTATTTTCAGTCACAAATATATTATTTTTCACTATTGCTATTCTTTCTTATTACAGCTTGTGATAAAGGTACCTTTGGTGAAGGATGTAGGAGTAGATGTCACTGTTTAAATGGAGTAAAATGTAAAACCGTGAACGGACAGTGTCCTAATGGGCATTGTGATGCTGGATGGAAAACACACACATGTTCTGAAAGTAAAGTCAAAGTATTGCTTATATTATCATATTCGATGTTATGCTTAACAAACAAGATTTTAAATGGAACTGAGCATGAACACAAAGCTGCCTAAAATGCGGGGGGGGGGGTAGTGGGGTGGGGGCAATCAATCAAGCGAATGATCGGTTCTCTTAAGTAATAGATGCTACATTTATTGTTTTATAGTTGTTCACAAAAATAAACTAATAAAGACTGTTATTATATAGATAGGTGTGATTTATGGGGATTTATCCGTGAAAGAAATTCCGGTTTTTCACATGTGAGATATCACTTTTTTCCCGCCGGAACTACTTTTACGCAACTATAAGTGTGGTGGTTACGTCCTTTTTGTGTTACGGTGAATACACATACGATTATAAGCTGCAAAAATTCCGCGAAACGTTATTGACGACTTTGACACATAATAAACATGACGTCATTGACGTCATATGAAGACTTCCAGTTTGAAACGTAAATATTAGACGTTATTTTCCTTGGTGTACGCTTTAATTTTGATCAAATTTAACTAAAATAAGTTTTCAAGGTAAGCATTTTAATTATTTTTGTGCATTGTTGTAAATATGACATGTAGGATTTCACAATTTCAAGATGGCAGATCCTTCCAGCTGAACCCCTTAATATCATTGCTCGTCGATTCATACGCCTGGAATGAAACATGCAAATAAAAAAAATAATACATAAGAAATTTTGTAAGTCTTTATAATAAACAGCATAACTAAATCATACATTTTGAATATAAAAAATAAGACCACTCGTGACCGAATACGCATTAATGATTAAACTCGTAGGCGGAACAAGTTCCGCCCACTCGTTTAATCATTATACGCACATCGGTCACTCGTGGTCTTATTTTGATTTTCAAAATCTACGATTAGTTATACTATATATACCTTCTCTGACTCTGTCTTGGGGTCGTCGTGATCGTATGGTATTTGGATTTACAATTACCGGTGCAATCAGTGCATATCACCACTAAGGTTGTGAATTCGAACCCCACATGGTGAGATGTACTCGATACAACCTCATGTGATAAAGTTTGTCGGTGACTTGCGACAGGTCAGTGGTTTTCTCCGGGTACTCCGATTTCCTCCACCAATAAAACTGACCATCACAACATAACTGAAATATTGTTTAAAGTGGCGTAAAGCACAATGAACCGAAGCCAAATCCAAATCTGACCCTGTTTTTCTACTCCCCATGTTTTGTTACCGACATTACTTTCTCTATATAAGACTTGTATCATGTGATACTAACTATTATTCACGAATATTCTCCATTGTCCCTGCTTTTGTCATATCCTAAATTAGTAGCCTTCTGAACATGCAAACAGTGCGTATTGCTGATCAGTGGTATAGACTAGTACTTCATGTTTATCAGTTAATCTATTAATTTAGAGAAAATACATGTCAATGTGCGCATGATTAACATCTCTCGTGGATATATGGAATAAACTGTAGGAAACTCTAGGAAACATGCTGTATTGGAAAACTCAAAATATTGTTTCCCAGCTAACGGTAAAGGTCATACACGAAGCTAGACCATTTCCGAAAGGGCATGTGTTGGTTGTGTGAGATAATTACATACATGTACACCATTATGACGAGTCGTAGTTGAGTTCAGCATGCAGAGAGGAGGCCACTATCCTTGCAGTTCAGCTTCCTGCAGCTTGTAATAAACAAACGTTTGCTATGTATTGGTGATGGTCCATTGGAAGATAATAGTTTCCGACCTAGTCCATTATATCCTCGTTTATCAACAATGTTCGTGCTTTCTATAGATAAATGTTGATTATTTTTAGCATGTTCTCTGGGAAAATATGGACGCAATTGTGAGGATACATGCAGTACTTGTAAACGACAAACTTGTTCCCCAGTAACTGGTGTGTGTCAGGACGGCTGTAGAGATGGATGGAAGGGTGACAAATGTAATAAAGGTATTAAATAATGTATGCAATATATTAATGTTTTATTTTCTATTAAAGAGATATCACAAAACATATAGACATTGGGAATTAACACGCTACAAAGAACTAAAATGTATACTGTTAGAACTTAAAATATATATGGTCGTCATTTGTGTGTTGTCATGCATTGATATTGATATTTTCCGAGTTTCGGATATGCTGAGGTGACTGGCTACAGTTTTTATTTTCATTTACAAATATATTATTGTTCATTATTGCTATGCTTTCTAATTACAGTGTGCGATAAAGGTAGCTTTGGTGAAGAGTGCAAGAGTAGATGTCATTGCTTGAACGGAACCATATGTAACAACGTAAACGGACAGTGTCCACGTGAGGATTGTGATTCTGGATGGAAACCAGGCACATGTTCTGAAGGTAAAATCAAAGTATTTCTTGTATTATATTATATTTTATGTTAAATAAACAGGATTTTAAATGAAAGTGAGCATGAACAAAAATCTACCTAAAATTCAGGAAAAAATAAGTCATGCTGATGACCTGTTCTCTTATGTGAGAGACGGTACAATTATAGTTTTATAGCTGTTCACAAAAAAAATAATAAAAAAGAAATCATACAAAATTAATATTTTCGCTGACCCTGCTTTTGTACTTCCATGTCATTGTTGACAAAATATATTTTTCGATATAAGACTAGATATTGTGATACTGTATTTTTGTCATTGTCCCTGATTTTGTCATTTAACAAATTGATGGTCTTCTTATCATGAAAACCGCATCAGTGTGTATTGCTGATTAGTGGTATAGACTTGTACTTCATGGTTGTCAGTGAATCCATTAATTTAGAGAAAATACATGTCAATATGTGCATGATTAACAATAGTTTTCATCAATAATACATTGCTTGCTATAATTACTTGTGTGTTTTCTGATACTCTGGTAGATATATGGAATAAACTGTAAGAAACATGCTGTATTGGAGAACTCAAAATCGTGTTTTCCAGCTAACGGAAATGGTAAAACAAAGTTATAATCGAAGCTAGAGCATTTCCGAAAAGGCATGTGTTGTGTGTTGCCGATATTACTTTTTCTATATATTACTTGTATCATGATACTGGATGCTATTCACGAATATTATTGCTTGGTATAATTATTTGTGTCTTCAAATACTCTCGTTGATATATGGAATAAACTATAAGAAACATGCTGTAATTGAAAACTCGAAATCTTGCTTTTTGCAGTTAACGATAAATGTCAAGAAGGTTATCAACGAAGCTATAGCCTTTCTTAAAAGGGCATGTGTTGTTTGTGCGGGAGAATTAAATACATGTACACAATTAAGCCAAGACGTAGTTGAATTCAGCGTGTAGGAAGAAGTGCCACGACCTTTGAAGTTCAGCTTCCAGCAGCTCGTCGTTAACAAACGTTTGCTATGCATTGGTGATGGTCCGTTGGAAGACAACAGTTTCCGACCCAGTCCATTATATTATCGTGTATCAATCAATAATATGCGTTCTTTCTATAATGAATGTTGATTATTTTTAGCATGTTCTGTGGGGAAATATGGATTCAACTGTGAAAAAACATGCAGGAATTGTAAACACCAATCTTGTTCCCCAAACGATGGTGTATGTACAACAGGATGTATACCTGGATGGAAGGGTGACACCTGTCATCAAGGTATTAAATAATGTATACAATATACTAATGTTTTGTTTACTATCCAGGAGATGCCGCATACAAATATAGATATTAGAAATTAACACGTTACAAACAAATAAAATGTACATCAATAGCACTTATAATATATCTCCCAGAATACAAGGATGCATGTTATCTATATTTAAATTTGTATCAAAGTAATGACTATACCGGCATGTGCATTACTTATGTAAAGAAGTTTTGAAAAATTATGATGAACAATTCCACTAATGTCAAGAACACAAACAACCACTTCAAGCCTCAAAAGATTTGATAAAATAAGTGGTCTTCATTTGTGTGGGCATTTATTGTTTTAATAGTTTCGGAGTCGACGCTGATTGGATTATTTTGAGTTGATTGGTATTGGTTATTATTTTCATTCACAAATATCTCATTTTCATTATTGCTANCACTGTTTAAATGGAGTCGGGTGTAACAACGTGAACGGACAGTGTCCACGTGGGGATTGTGATGCTGGATGGAAAACAAACACATGTTCTGAAAGTAAAGTCAAAGTATTTCTTCTATCATATTAGAGTTTATGTGTAATAAACAGGATTTTAAATGGAAGTGAGAATGAAAAAAATCTGCCTAAAATGGGGAGGGGATCAATCATGCGAATGACCGGTTCTTTTTAGTAATATATGCTACATTTATTGTTTTATAGTTGTTTACAAAAAGAAACTAATAAAGATTGATAAAGAAATAATACAAAGCTATTACCTTCTCTGACACTGTTTCGGGGCCGTTGTGGTCGCATGGTATTTGGATTTACCACTACCGGTACACTCAGTGCCTATCACCACTAAGGTTGTGAGTTCGAACTTCACATGATGAGATGTACTCGATACAACTTTATGTGATAAAGTTTGTCAGTGACTTGCGACAGGTCGGTGGTTTTCTCAGGGTACTGACCGCCACGATATAACTGAAATATTGTTTAAAGTGGCGTAAAACACAATGAACCGAAGTCAAATCCAAATCTGACCCTGTTTTTCTATTCCCCATGTTTGTGTTACCGACATTACTTTCTCTATATAAGACTTGTATCATGTGATACTAACTATTATTCACGAATATTCTCCATTGTCCCTGCTTTTGTCATATCCTAAATTAGTAGCCTTCTGAACATGAAAACAGTGCGTATTGCTGATCAGTGGTATAGACTTGTACTTCATGTTTATCAGTTAATCCATTAATTTAGAGAAAATACATGTCAATGTGCGCATGATTAACATCTCTCGTGGATATATGGAATAAACTGTAGGAAACTCTAGGAAACATGCTGTATTGGAAAACTCAAAATATTGTTTCCCAGCTAACGGTAGAGGTCATACACGAAGCTAGACCATTTCCGAAAGGGCATGTGTTGGTTGTGTGGGATAATTACATACATGTACAACATTATGACGAGTCGTAGTTGAGTTCAGCATGCAGAGAGGAGGCCACTATCCTTGCAGTTCAGCTTCCTGCAGCTTGCAATAAACAAACGTTTGCTATGTATTGGTGATGGTCCATTGGAAGATAACAGTTTCCGACCTAGTCCATTATATCCTCGTTTATCAACAATGTTCGTGCTTTCTATAAATAAATGTTGATTATTTTTAGCATGTTCTCTGGGAAAATATGGACGCAATTGTGAGGATACATGCAGTACTTGTAAACGTCACACTTGTTCCCCAGTAACTGGTGTGTGTCAGGACGGCTGTAGAGATGGATGGAAGGGTGACAAATGTAATAAAGGTATTAAATAATGTATGCAATATATTAATGTTTTATTTTCTATTAAAGAGATATCACAAAAAAATATAGACATTGGGAATTAACACGCTACAAAAAACTAAAATGTATACTGTTAGAACTTAAAATATATATGGTCGTCATTTGTGTGTTGGCATGCATTGATATTGATATTTTCCGAGTTTCGGATATGTTGATGTGACTGGCTACAGTTTTTATTTTCATTTACAAATATATTATTGTTCATTATTGCTATGCTTTCTAATTACAGTGTGCGATAAAGGTAGCTTTGGTGAAGAGTGCAAGAGTAGATGTCATTGCTTGAACGGAACCATCTGTAGCAACGTAAACGGACAGTGTCCACGTGGGGATTGTGATTCTGGATGGAAACCAGGCACATGTTCTGAAGGTAAAATCAAAGTATTTCTTGTATTATATTATATTTTATGTTAAATAAACAGGATTTTAAATGAAAGTGAGCATGAACAAAAATCTACTTAAAATTCAGGAAAAAATAAATCATGCTGATGACCTGTTCTCTTATGTGAGAGACGGTACATTTATAGTTTTATAGTTGTTCACAAAAAAATAATAAAAAAGAAATCAAACAAAATTAATATTTCCGCTGACCCTGCTTTTGTACTTCTGTGTCATTGTTGACAAAATATATTTTTCTATATAAGACTAGATATTGTGATACTGTATTTTTGTCATTGTCCCTGATTTTGTCATTTAACAAATTAATGGTCTTCTTATCATGAAAACCGCATCAGTGTTGTATTGCTGATTAGTGGTATAGACTTGTACTTCATGGTTGTCAGTGAATCCATTAATTAAGAGAAAATACATGTCAATATGTGCATGATTAACAATAATTTTCATTAATAATACATTGCTTGCTATAATTATTGGTGTGTTTTCTTATACTCTCGTGGGTATATGGAATAAACTGTAAGAAACATGCTGTATTGAAGAACTCAAAATCATGTTTTCCAGCTAACGGTAATGGTGAAACAAAGTTATAATCGAAGCTAGAGCATTTCCGAAAGGGTATGTGTTGTGTGTTGCCGATATTACTTTTACTATATATTACTTGTATCATGATACTGGATGCTATTCACGAATATTATTGCTTGGTATAAGTATTTGTGTCTTCAAATACTCTCGTTGATATATGGAATAAACTATAAGAAACATGCTGTAATTGAAAACTCGAAATCTTGCTTTTTGAAGTTAACGATAAATGTCAAGAAGGTTATAAAGGAATCTATAGCCTTTCCAAAAAGGGCATGTGTTGTTTGTGCGGGAGAATTAAATACATGTACACAATTAAGCCAAGACGTAGTTGAATTCAGCGTGTAGGAAGAAGTGCCACTACCTTTGAAGTTCAGCTTCCAGCAGCTCGTCATTAACAAACGTTTGTTATATATTGGTGATGGTCCGTTGGAAGACAACAGTTTCCGACCCAGTCCATTATATTATCGTTTATCTATCAATAATATGCGTTCTTTCTATAATGAATGTTGATTATTTTTAGCGTGTTCTGTGGGGAAATATGGATTCAACTGTGAAAAAACATGCAGGAAGTGTAAACACCAATCTTGTTCCCCAAACGATGGTGTATGTACAACAGGATGTATATCTGGATGGAATGGTGACACCTGTCATCAAGGTATTAAATAATGTGTACAATATATTAATGTTTTGTTTACTATCCAGGAGATGCCGCATACAAATATAGATATTAGAAATTAACACGTTACAAACAAATAAAATGTACATCAATAGCACTTATAATATATCTCCCAGAATACAAGGATGCATGTTATCTGTATTTAAATTTGTATCAAAGTAATGACTATACCGGCATGTGCATTAATTATGTAACGAAGTTTTGAAAAGTAATGATGAACAATTCCACTAATATCAAGAACACAAAAAACCACTTCAAGCTTCAAAATATTTGATAAAATAAGTGGTCGTCATTTGTGTGGGCATTTATTGTTTTTAATAGTTTCGGAGTCGATGCCTATTGGATTATTTTCAGTTGATTGGTATTGGTTATTATTTTCATTCACAAATATCTCATTTTCATTATTGCTATGCTTTCTAATTACAGCTTGTGATAATGGTACCTTTGGCGCAGGATGTAGGAGTATATGTCACTGTTTAAATGGAGTCGGGTGTAACAACGTGAACGGAGAGTGTCCACGTGGGGATTGTGATGCTGGATGGAAAACAAACACATGTTCTGAAAGTAAAGTCAAAGTATTTCTTCTATCATATTAGAGTTTATGTGTAATAAACAGGATTTTAAATGGAAGTGAGAATGAAAAAAAATCTGCCTAAAATGGGGAGGGGATCAATCATGCGAATGACCGGTTCT
>MJUT01042582.1:136708-151916 GCA_002080005.1 Gigantidas platifrons | reverse complement strand
AGTTACTTAAAAAACATATATGCAACCATGTGGGGCAGGGAAATTGTACAATCATGCATACATATTTTTGAGGGATAATTGAATTTGTAGACCGCAAATATAAATACAAGAGACAACCATTAATGGCAGCCATAGATGACTATGTAACGCCAGGTTTCTCCTCATCTTGGTTTGTTGTCTGAAAATTGCTTCTAATAGTCGAGTGACATTTCTGGTCATGATTAAATGTTTATAGGGAGACTTAAAACGGGAATCCCTTCCCTCAGAAAGAAACTTGAATAATAAGAGAACATATATTGCTACATGATAAGAGAAAATATTGATAACAAAAGGGTTTGTAATAATGTAAAAAATAAATAAGGATAACTAAAATAATCTAAATTTGTAGCCTACTTTGGTTCAACAAGTTATATTGTTTAAGTTAATATTTTACACAAGCATCGTTTGATTAAGCTTTATGTGTCAACAATGGCTACTGTTGGAGGATGGCGTAATTCCCGAGGAAAATAAACAAATAAGAGTTTGTATGTGCTCATATACCTTCTAATTCAGCACTGGGTGACCAGAATGTGCACTTATAATGCATTGGCACAAGTACATTGCTTTGATGTACCATTGGATAACGGTTCCAAAATAATTACTCAATAAATGTACTCACGGGTATAATAACAGCATTAATGCACTCACGTGTATAATAACATTGTTAATGTATTTACGGGTATAATAACTCCATTTATGTACTCAAGGGTATAATAACATTATTTATGTACTCAAGGGTATAATAACATCATTAATGTACTCACATGATAAGAACAGCGTTAATGTACTCACGGGTATAATAACAGCGTTAATGTAGTCATTGCTAGATTTTCCATATGACATTAAAAATGGTCTAAAATGATCATCTGTAAAGTACAAATTTGATTGAAGTAAACAAATATTCATTGTTTTATAATTTGTAATTTCCATCGTCACATTTAGTACTTGTTACTGTTATACATTAACAAATACTGATGTCTAAAACGTATTTTGGGGACAATGGTATGAAATACAACTGTCTGACAATGAACATTATTTGTCATATGTTAGTATACGATAGGCGTACTTCCTTAGAAGTATTCGTACTAGGTCTTATTTTTATTGATCATTGATATTGATAAAATACCTAGCTTATTCTTCTAGATAAATGTTTTTTATTTTATTTTCAGTGTTCTTTTTCAAACATGTATTGCAATATACTATGAAGAGGATCATTAGAGGTTAACTTACCAGTCAATATACGGTATATATGTTTCAAATGGTTATCTTTTTATTGATATCATTTTACTGCTTTGTCTTACATGTGTTGTAATGGTTGGCGTTTTCCCCTCGAGTGTGGTCGATCGTGGCTTCGATCACTGGTCGTGTAAAACCAAAGACTATATAAGAACGCATCATTGAGAAATAATATCAAAGACTCGTAGTAGTCAGTATAATATATCAGCCACTCATTCACGATTATAAGGGTTGTCAATGACGGTATTTTAAACTTTCAATAAAATAAACGAAGACTATCATGCTTGGAGTTTAAGTTGTGTGGAAAATAGTTTGTCAATCAAGAGAAATTAGCTTAAGTGACAATTATTAGGCAGTACTGGGATTCTTAGATCAGTAGACTTTATTTAGCCAGCTTTTTAGTTTTGAAAAGAGTATGAGAGGTTTTCTTATGTGGCAATATACTTTGAACAGCATTCTTGTGGATATTTTCTTTCGTCTTCCCAGCTGAGTATTTGTCATCGTTGTACTTAGACCTTAATTCCAGAAGTTTCTAGATAAAACAAATGTAGTTTGAACATAATATATCATCATTTTCCAGGAAATACAATTAAAAACAAAAGCCTTATGTTAAATAACTAGAATTGCCTGCAAAACATTGATGAATATTATTAGAAAATACCGGAATAAAATTTCTGCATGAATCAAGATGTTTTAAACGTTCTGGATGTTGCACTGTCGACATTATTTTAGTTGAATCGCAGCGATAAGTTTTATTGCAGCAATAGATGGACGCCTCTTCGTAGACGGATTTAAACTAATAATTTTAGCAGTGACATGCATATTTACAATCGTGATTCTACAAGCGTCACAATAGCACATTTTTTTTTACCATATTAGTAGTATGGTGTGAGGATTTATACCGATCCTATGGGGGACCGATTGCATAACCACGTCGTAACAGTAACACTAACAGTTAACCCTAACATCAACAGATAATAATTTTATCGCATTCGTATTATCTAATTATAAATACTTTTTTTAGGTTTTGGTTTTAGGGTTACGTCTTGGTGTTAGGGTTAGGGTTAGGGTTAGATGTTGGTGTTAGGGTTAGCTGTTAGTGTTACTGTTACGACGTGGTTATGCAAACGATCCCCCATTGGATCGGTATAAATCTTCACACCATACTACTCATATTCAATTCTATAAATAATATCAATTCCCAAGTATGTTACAAAGCGGTGATATAAATGGACTATGGGATTACTGGCATGTCCTCGTTCTGGGTAACGTACGTAATATTTCACATGACACGAGAGACAAACAATTACTCCCACTAAACTATTGCTTGTTATGGTGAATATATAGTCCTACCACAAAAATGGGATACTAACACTAATTAACTTTCACCAGTAAGCCGGAAAGTTCCCGGAAATTACAAAGTTGATATGAAAAGATTTTTATCAATTGATCTTTGAAATACGAAAACGTGACACT
Organism: Gigantidas platifrons; assembly: GCA_002080005.1. Taxonomy (NCBI): domain Eukaryota; kingdom Metazoa; phylum Mollusca; class Bivalvia; order Mytilida; family Modiolidae; genus Gigantidas; species Gigantidas platifrons. The sequence goes on along the minus strand of MJUT01042582.1, from coordinate 149,165 downwards.
AAAATTTACACATTTTGATATTTTAAAATGTATGTCGAAAGGCAATACTTATGGCGTAATTTTGTCAGGTTTTTAGTGTTACCAATTATACAAGGTGGCTCAATGAGTTAGGTAGTTGGATTACCTAACAACTCATGCAAACCTATCGCCAATACGGCGTGGGTTCGCACCCAGTTTAGTAAATTACAAAAAAGGGTGCACTGGACTCGCAGCCGCAAGTGATAAAGCTTACCAGTTGATTGCCCATGGTCGGTGGTTCTCCCCGGGTACTCCGGCTTCTTCCACCACTAAAACCTGTCTCCATGATATAGCTGAAATATTGCTGAAAGTGGTGTCAAACACAATAAATCAATAAAAAGAAAACAAGTAAGATATGAAAGATTATCATTGGATCGAGTTTGTCGACGTTATAAGACCAGTTTACTATTTTATTTTCACCTGATATTCTGCAGTAATACTTTGGTTTTCCCTGACTGCATTTGTGGTAAGGAATTCCTCTACTGTCATTGATGTGTCATTCACTGTAAATGCTTCTACTAGAACATCATACACCATTATATACTCATCCTATATTTTATACAAAATCATATGAAAACTAAATTGTATGATATAATGGCATGCTAATGAGGTACCATGAAAACAAGCATGAGTTATGAATTTTGAGGTCATTTATTGTAAAATGATACTACATGAAATGCATGTTTTATTTTTGTGGAAACAATCAAGCTATATGTAGCAAAATCATAATTTCATCCAAATATGTAAACAAAATTAACATGACTTTCACACCATGTCTTAGAATGATGTCTGCCTGGTATCAATATATGATTAATGCTACATACATGCAAATATGGATACACAAACTATTGATTCTGGTATATGTGAGAACTTTATAAATGTTTGTGTTACTGCCATTGTTGAAAACAAGCTGCAAATTAAAAATATGTTAAGTTATGAAAATATGTGATGCCACATCAAATTCACAGCTTCCTTCACTTTTTCAGNTCTTCTTCTTCTTTCTCCGGTATAAATGACACATCCTGGAAATACACAGGTGTATAACATGGTGTTAATATATAAGCATAATACTATATTAACAATATATGAAATCGACGACCTGATTAATTGGTAACAATATGTAGATATGCTATACATATTTCTATCGAGAGAATATCTTCACCTCACATTTCATATATCAAGTTGAGATGAATTCATTGTATTATTTCGGGGGCTTAAACTCTGGATTAAGACAATGTTTACATGTAATAGTCTTTCCTCAGTTTTGTGCTGAATACATCTATCCTTTATATTTGAAGACACTGCATTATTTGTTTTTCTGCAAAAAAGATCACATTAATCAGTCGACGCTTCTATTTGGAATTAATTAATAAAAGTATATAATTATCCCTTGTTTCCCCCTATGAAAGGGCTACCAAACAGCTATGTTTCTGCCAGTGAGCGTATATAACAAAACAAATATCCAGTCAATTTTAATTTGCCTTCTTTTCCCAAATTCGTTGCATTTACTTTTCTTAAAATGAATTTTGAATTTTACGTCTGTTTTCCATAATTTATCATTGTTAGCATGATCGGCTCGAGTCCGGTAAATCGTGGGTTCGAGGTCCAGTCGGACCAAAACCAAAGATTATAAAACTGGTGTTTGCTGCTTTCCCTGTTAATTACGCAGTTTAAGGAGTAAGAGTAGAAAGTAGTTTTCGCAAAAACAGGATAATGTCTCCGAGTGAAGAGAAATACGCATGGACAGTTGTTTCAGTTAGCCTGCACTATGAAACTCCAACTTCGCTTATTTGCCTCAGTATAAGGTTGATATCATCTTTATTAACATCGAAATGTAATTTGATGTCGCCTTGATATAGTTGAACAAATTCTCATTTGGTGTTAAATAATAACCACTCACGCACTCATGATTTACGAAGGTAAAATACCATTTGAATACATTGTCAAGGTACATGTAATGCTTAGCATATGTTCACCATTGTATCAATACCTTGTCTGAAAGTTCCATCACAACGACACTGTCGCATTCGTTATCATAAATAAGAGACCAAAAATCTCCAATCGTTTCAGGTAAAGGATATTGTGTAACAAAATAATTTCTCCCTTGGGTAAAACTCTGGAAAAAATAAATAAAATGTTAATACATACTCGATAAAACTTTATATTGTATTTCTCTCAGATAATATCCACCGATTAAACTCACCTCCATGATAGAGCTTAAATCATTATCTTCAAAGTGACGTTAAACATTAAATAAAATGCAAAATAGCAGTCATCATTATATATAAAATATGAATTTTCTTCTAGTAAATGGAAGATCTAGGGACAAAAATAAAACAACATAAACATGAAATATAAATGAGAACGTTTAAGTTTTACTTAATCCATGCTGGGTACCGGTAGTGAAATCGTCATCCACAATGTCGATGCATAGTAACAATTTTAGGATTTGGATTATGGTGTTTAACGCCATTCTCAATAATATTTCAGTTATATCGTGGCGGTCAGTTTTAATGATGGTGGAAACATGTGTGCGCCAAGAAAACCACCGACCTGTCGGAAGTCAATGGCAAACTTTATCACACAATGTTGTATCGAGTGTGTCTCGCCATAAACGGGGTTCGAACTCACAACTTTTGTGGTGATGGACACTGATTGCATAGATAGTTGTAAATCCAACTACCATAAGCACGACCACGACGGCACCCAGAAATAAATTGAGCACTGAAGACAAAGTTCCAATAGTTACTTAAAAAACATATATGCAACCATGTGGGGCAGGGAAACTGTACAATCATGCATACATATTTTTGAGGGATTATTGAATTTGTAGACCGCAAAGATAAATACAAGAGACAACCATTAATGGCAGCCATAGATGACTATGTAACGCCAGGTTTCTCCTCATCTTGGTTTGTTGTCTGAAAATTGCTTCTAATAGTCGAGTGACATTTCTGGTCATGATTAAATGCTTATAGGAAGACTTAAAACGGGAATCCCTTCCTTAAGAAAGAAACTTGAATAATAAGAGAACATATATTGCTACATGATAAGAACAAATATTGATAACAAAAGGGTTTGTAATAATGTAAAAAGTAAATAAGGATAACCAAAATAATCTAAATTTGTAGCCTACTTTGGTTCAACAAGTTAGATTGTTTGAGTTAATATTTTACACAAGCATCGTTTGATTAAGCTTTATGTGTCAACAATGGTTACTGGTGGAGGATGGCGTAATTCCCGAGGAAAATAAACAAATAAGCGTTTGTATGTGCTCATATACCTTATAATTCAGCACTGCGTGACCAGAATGTGCACTTATAATGCATTGGCACAAGTACATTGCTTTGATGTACCATTGGATAACGGTTCCAAAATAATTACTCAATAAATGTACTCACGGGTATAATAACAGCATTAATGCACTCACGTGTATAATAACATTGTTAATGTATTTACGGGTATAATAACTCCATTTATGTACTCAAGGGTATAATAACATTATTTATGTACTCAAGGGTATAATAACATCATTAATGTACTCACATGATAAGAACAGCGTTAATGTACTCACGGGTATAATAACAGCGTTAATGTAGTCATTGCTAGATTTTCCATATGACATTAAAAATGGTCTAAAATGATCATCTGTAAAGTACAAATTTGATTGAAGTAAACAAATATTCATTGTTTTATAATTTGTAATTTCCATCGTCACATTTAGTACTTGTTACTGTTATACATTAACAAATACTGATGTCTAAAACGTATTTTGGGGACAATGGTATGAAATACAACTGTCTGACAATGAACATTATTTGTCATATGTTAGTATACGATAGGCGTACTTCCTTAGAAGTATTCGTACTAGGTCTTATTTTTATTGATCATTGATATTGATAAAATACCTAGCTTATTCTTCTAGATAAATGTTTTTTATTTTATTTTCAGTGTTCTTTTTCGAAAATGTATTGCAATATACTATGAAGAGGATCATTAGAGGTTAACTTACCAGTCAATATACGGTATATATGTTTCAAATGGTTATCTTTTTATTGATATTATTTTGTTGCTTCGTCTTATATGTGTTGTAATGGTTGGCGTTTTCGCCTCGAGTGTGGTCGATCGTGGCTTCGATCACTGGTCGTGTAAAACCAAAGACTATATAAGAACGCATCATTGAGAAATAATATCAAAGACTCGTAGTAATCAGTATAATATATCAGCCACTCATTCACCATTATAAGGGTTGTCAATGACGGTATTTTAAACTTTCAATAAAATAAACGAATACTATCATGCTTGGAGTTTAAGTTGTGTGGAAAATAGTTTGTCAATCAAGAGAAATTAGCTTAAGTGGCAATTATTAGGCAGTACTGGGATTCTTAGATCAGTAGACTTTATTTAGCCAGCTTTCTAATTTTGAAAAGAGTATGAGAGGTTTTCTTATGTGGCAATATACTTTGAACAGCATTCTTGTGGATATTTTCTTTCGTCTTCCCAGCTGAGTATTTGTCATCGTTGTACTTAGACCTTAATTCCAGAAGTTTCTAGATAAAAAAATGTAGTTTGAACATAATATATCATCATTTTCCAGGAAATACAATTAAAAACAAAAGCCTTATGTTAAATAACTAGAAATGTCTGCAAAACATTGATGAATATTATTAGAAAATACCGGATTACATTTTCTGCATGAATCAAGATGTTTTAAACGTTCTGGATGTTGCACTGTCAACAGTATTTTAGTTGAATCGCAGCGATAAGTTTTATTGCAGCAATAGATAGACGCCTCTTCGTAGACGGATTGAAACTAATAATTTTAGCAGTGACATGCATATTTACAATCCTGATTCAACAAGCGTCGCAATAGCATCATTTTTTTTACCATATTAGTAGTATGATGTGAGGATTTATACCGATCCTATGGGGGACCGATTGCATAACCACGTCGTAACAGTAACACTAACAGTTAACCCTAACATCAACAGATAATAATTTTATCGCATTCGTATTATCTAATAATAAATACTTTTTTTTAGGCTTTGGTGTTAGGTTTAGGGTTAGGGTTAGCTGTTGGTGTTAGGGTTAGCTGTTAGTGTTACTGTTACGACGTGGTTATGCAAACGGTCCCCCATTGGATCGGTATAAATCTTCACACCATACTACTCATATTCAATTCTATAAATAATATCAATTCCAAAGTATGTTACAAAGCGGTGATATAATTGGACTATGGGATTACTGGCATGTCCTCGTTCTGGGTAACGTACGTAATATTTCACATGACACGAAAAGACAAACAATTACTCCCATTAAACTATTGCTTGTTATGGTGAATATATAGTCCTACCACAAAAATGGGATACTAACACTAATTAACTTTCACCAGTAAGCCGGAAAGTTCTCGGAAATTACCAAGTTGATATGCAAAGATTCTTATCAATTGATCTTTGAAATACGAAAACGTGACACTAAAATTTACACATTTTGATATTTTAAAATGTATGTAGAAAGGCAATACTTATGGCGTAATTTTGTCAGGTTTTTAATGTTACCAATTATACAAGGTGGCTCAATGAGTTAAGTAGTTGGATTACCTAACAACTCATGCAAACCTATCGCCAATACGGCGTGGGTTCGCACCCAGTTTAGTAAATTACAAAAAAGGGTGCACTGGACTCGCAGCCGCAAGTGATAAAGCTTACCAGTTGTTTGCCCATAGTCGGTGGTTCTCTCCTGGTACTCCGGCTTCTTCCACCACTAAAACTGGCCACCATGATATAGCTGAAATATTGCTGAAAGTGGTGTCAAACACAATAAATCAATAAAAAAAAAGAAGTAAGATATGAAAGATTATTATTGGATCGAATTTGTCGACGTTATAAGACCAGTTTACTATTTTATTTTCACCTGATATTCTGCAGTAATACTTTGGTTTTCCCTGACTTCATTTGTGGTAAGGAATTCCTCTACTGTCATTGACGTGTCATTCACTGTAAATGCTTCCACTAGAACATCATACACCATTATATACTCATCCTATATTTTATACAAAATCATATGAAAACTAAATTATATGATATAATGACATGATAATGAGGTACCATGAAAGAAAACCATATGAGTTATGAATTTTGAGGTCATTTATTGTAAAATGATGCTACATGAAATGTATGTTTTATTTTTGTGGAAACAATCAAGCTATATGTAGCAAAATCATAATTTCATCCAAATATGAAAACAAAATTAACATGACTTTCACACCATGTCTTAGAATGATGTCTGCCTGGTATCAATATATGATTAATGGCACATGCAAATATGGATACACAAACTATTGATTCTGGTATATGTGAGAACTTTATAAATGTTTGTGTTACTGTCATTGTTGAAAACAAGCTGCAAATTAAAAATATGTAAAGTTATGAAAATATGTGATGCCACATCAGATTCACAGCTTCCTTCACTTGATATAAAGGATTTAAATTTATCAGCTTTTGTTCAAATGCTTTAATATTAAACATTGAGCCTTCCTTTCATTTGAATTTTCACCGTAACTGATGAAGGTTATTCCAGAAAAGCACTACCGGTAATTAACATATTTACATTGTTTTTTAATATACTAATCAGACTTTGCGTTTTATTATTATTTCATTAGTTACATAAAACTTACAACTGTTTGAATCATGTTCATCCTGTTCTGTCTCATCTTTTCTGTAAATTCCTTGACATCAACAAAACCTGTTTCTTGTCCATTTTCATACAATGCATCTAGTGCTATATAAGTACCAGTTCTACCAATACCTGCACTGTTATATATATTACAGGTTATATGTATCACTTATTTCATGCTTGAAGAAAAAGACAAAGAATATGAGGGAAAAAACCAAACAGAACATTGTGAAGCGCAATTTCTTTTCTAAGCAACTTATGAAGACACAAACTTGCTAATCAGAAGTCGTAGATCCAAGGACAGACAATACAATGGACAAAAGAAAAAAATCTACAAAATGCTATACAGAAGACTAAAGATAGAGCATTAACAGGAACCACATTGCAAACTTTTGTAAAACTCAGACGCTCCGGACGGGTATACAGTTACTCTCCTACTAGTACCAATTTCACTTTGATCATTGTAAACTCCGTTATTTTCATATTCACACTCACTTAGTATAACATTTGATTGTCTACAGTCAACACCTCATATGGTTAGGATCTGAGCAGTTTAGCACCACTTCAACAATTTGTCAACTATGTCATGGCGTCAGTTTTATTAGTGGAGGAAACAGAAGTACCTTGAGAAAACCAACAACATGGCGCACGCCACTGACAATTTCTATCACATAATGTTTATCGAGTACGCATAGTCACAACTTTAGTGATGATAAGCACTAACTGTACATACAGTTAGTTGTGAATCCAACTATACTGTGATCACGTCAACATCTTATAATAGTTCATGATGAACAAATCACCTAGTGGGAAGTTTATATAAAACAGACTATAACTTACCTACAGTGAACAACTAATGGACCCACTAAATCAGTCGGTGTAGATTTCACTTTTCTATGGAACTTCACTAAATTTGTTTTGTCTGGTACATCATGATCTGGCCATTGTGTGAAATGAAATTGATGGACCAGTCTTTTTGTCTGAGTCTAAATTAAGAATAATATTATGTTGCGTCTATGGAGAAAATACAATCATAAGTGAATTAAAAATTGATAATTGGTTCGGTGCTATAACAGAACTGACCATATACGTATTTACGCAAAATACAAGTATTACCTTCGTAAATGTAAGCGTAATTAATCTTCTAATCCTACTAAAATACAAACAATTATATATACATGTATATCTATATAGCAACTGTAAACTTTAAAGGCAAATGTTTGATTCAAAGACAACAAATCCAAGACGACTAAATTTTACTTGTCGACAGGATAAATAATATTACTATTGGACTACGCATTTTTGGATTTCTATATAAATGACACCGTACTATAGTCAGGAGTAGTAAGTTGTGACTACGATACAAATCTTTCAAAGGCTCTTAGTACTAGTACGTGATGTTTAAAATTGGGAAAAGATGCTGATAAAACCCAAATACTTACCTTTTTTTCGCAGATCTCTATGCATCGATAAATATAAATTGAATATTTCTTTTCTGTAGCCATCTTCAGTGTATATGTTGTTAATTCTAACTCTGATTTTGTTGTTTGTGGCCAATATTTTTCACACTATTTCCACAAAGAAAAACAGTTTAATCTATGAAAACGATGAAATTGATATACTAGATGTAGTGATTTGGGCTTTAAACGTCACTTTCAATAATATTCCAGTTCTATCATGGCGTTCAGTTTTATTGGCAAAGGAGACCAAGTACCATGAAAAAATCATCAACCTTCCACAACTCACTCAAAAAATAAACTTTCAGTGAAGACAGGAATCAATCTAACAACTTCAGTGGTTATAGGCAATGATGGAACAGATAAATGTAATTATAACTATTAAATTATTGAAAATACAGTTTTTAGTATAGCAGAGATTCAAGTGTTCTTAGCTTTCGGAATAACATGCTTGCATTGTGTTTCACATGAATTTGTTTAAGAAATAAATCATGTAAGCCAGAATGTGTTGGGAGTTTTAACATGAATTGGCGGATGTAAGTATTTTATCCCGCGCCAGAAGCGAGGGATAAAATTTACTAATATCCGTCAATCCATGTTAAAACTCAAAACACATTCTAGCTTCCATGATTTATTTCGATTCTGATATGTCTAAGAGTACAAATACGGTAGTATACTTTGATTGGAAGACGGTAATTTATACATACGCTTGCGGAAAATGTCGCACACAATTTATGTAACTCGAATAATACTGCGCCCTCTATCGGCATTATTCGGGTCACAATGTATGCTGCCAATGGAAACGTCAGTCACATTCATCGGCGCATGTGCTAATGAGATAATGCGAAGAAATAATTATGTTTTTAACAAAGGGAAAGAGTGAGGTCATGTTAGAATATTTGGTTAATTTGTAATAGATGTTTTCAGTGTCGTCACGACGTGAGCAGTTTAGCAAACGTTGCATCATTATTTACATGAATGTACAAGACGGAACTGCAATGCGCCTACAAGATCGGGAGGTATTGGACAAAATCAAAACATCCACAATGGCACTGGACAACGAACGATGACTCTTAGGCTTTTTTCCTAGTGATCATTTGCATGTTTCTTTACATGTTTCTCCACACTTGATACATTTATTTATGTCATTTGTGATTGATTCGGTCAGATATTTCCTGTTGGGTATGAGGAGGGTACCTGTAATTGGATCAACTACTGCTATGACTCGATGTTCCCCGTGGTTAATATGGTTTACATTATCATTGAGATGAATAAAACTACAGAGAATATTAACGTTTATAACCCCATAAATCGTCTTCAATATAGAGTAATTAATACTGCTTTAATTACCTTCTCTCCTTCCGTTAATTTTGTAACCATTACAATTTTACCGACATTTTCTTGCCAAATCATCTGCCAAAAATCATTTAATGTTATCTTCTTTGGTCCTAAAATAAACAAATAGGAGGAATGCAATAACCATCCTATCTATGATAAAAATTGACAGCAAACAGCAAAAATCATTCTTTATTTTAATTTTAGATTGTGTGCCTACTAACAGAGGAGGCATATCAATTTATATATATTTATTTATTTTTCCTCGTTCCAGATCTACAATATGTTTGGATTATATTTTTCCTTAAAATACTATATTTATAATATTCATACCTTGAGTAGCTATATATGCTCTGTCATGGCTGTAACTCTGAAAATGTAATATGTTAAGAAATTACTTCACTTCCTCTTCAGAAATTATACTATCAACAAAAATAACACTAATTTGCCCCATCCATATGATAAAGATATTTATAATAAACAAGTCATCTTAAAACAGTGAAACAATAGTTTCATTTTGTCATTAAAAAATATCAGTGACACTTGATTCCCTATTTAAGCGACATACCTTTTCTTTATTTTATACTACTTGAAAAAATTCCTGCATTAAAAGTATATTATAATTACATTTGGCTTTGTAACACAAATAAAATCATAATTCCATGTTGATTATTAAAGCTTCATTTCTTCAATGTACAACATGAATAATTACTTGTTAATAGTTATAACAACACAAGAATTCATACCTTTATGTAATTGGCATTTATATAGTCTGTGTTACTGGCTTCTCCTAACTTAACCCTTGAATGGTCATCTAAATATTAAAACATAGAAAACTACAGTATTACTGGTTTCAGTTAACTTAACTCTTGAATGGTCATCTAAATATTCAAACATAGAAAACTACAGTATTACTGGTTTCAGTTAACTTAACTCTTGAATGGTCATCTAAATATTTAAACATACAAAACTACAGTATTACTGGCTTCAGTTAACTTAACTCTGGAATGGTCATCTAAATATTGAAACATACAAAACTACAGTATTACTGGCTTCAGTTAGCGTAGCTCTTGAATGGTCATCTAAATATTAAAACATGCAAAACTACGGTATTACTGGCTTCAGTTAACTTAACTCTTGAATGGTCATCTAAATATTCAAACATGCAAAATTACAGTATTACTGGCTTCAGTTAGCGTAGCCCTTGAATGGTCATCTAAATATTCAAACATGCAAAACTACGTTATTACTGGCTTCAGTTAACTTAACTCTTGAATGGTCATCTAAATATTAAAACATACAAAACTACAGAATTACTGGCTTCACTTAACTTAACTCCTGAATGGTCATCTAAATATTAAAACATACAACACTACAGTATTACTGGCTTCAGTTAACTTAAGTCTGGAATGGTCATCTAAATATTCAAACATACAAAACTACAGTATTACTGGCTTCAGTTAACTTAACTCTTGAATGGTCATCTAAATATTAAAACATAGAAAACTACAGTATTACTGGTTTCAGTTAACTTAACACTTGAATGGTCATCAAAATATTAAAACATAGAAAACTACAGTATTACTGGTTTCAGTTAACTTAACTCTAGAATGGTCATCTAAATATTGAAGCATGCAAAACTACAGTATTACTGGCTTCAGTTAGCGTAGCTCTTGAATGGTCATCTAAATATTCAAACATGCAAACTACGGTATTACTGGCTTCAGTTAACTTAACTCTTGAATGGTCATCTAAATATTAAAACATAGAAAACTACAGTATTACTGGTTTCAGTTAACTTAACTCTTGAATGGTCATCTAAATATTCAAACATAGAAAACTACAGTATTACTGGTTTCAGTTAACTTAACTCTAGAATGGTCATCTAAATATTGAAACATGCAAAACTACAGTATTACTGGCTTCAGTTAGCGTAGCTCTTGAAAGGTCATCTAAATATTCAAACATGCAAAACTACGATATTACTGGCTTCAGTTAACTTAACTCTTGAATGGTCATCAAAATATTAAAACATAGAAAACTACAGTATTACTGGCTTCAGTTAACTTAACTCTAGAATGGTCATCTAAATATTGAAGCATGCAAAATTACAGTATTACTGGCTTCAGTTAGCGTAGCTCTTGAATGGTCAACTAAATATTCAAACATGCAAAACTACGGTATTACTGGCTTCAGTTAACTTAACTCTTGAATGGTCATCTAAATATTAAAACATAGAAAACTACAGTATTACTGGTTTCAGTTAACTTAACTCTTGAATGGTCATCTAAATATTCAAACATACAAAACTACAGTATTACTGGCTTCAGTTAACTTAACTCTAGAATGGTCATCTAAATATTGAAACATGCAAAACTACAGTATTACTGGCTTCAGTTAGCGTAGCTCTTGAATGGTCATCTAAATATTCAAACATGCAAAACTACGGTATTACTGGCTTCAGTTAACTTAACTCTTGAATGGACATCTAAATATTAAAACATAGAAAACTACAGTATTACTGGTTTCAGTTAACTTAACTCTTAAATGGTCATCTAAATATTCAAACATAGAAAACTACAGTATTACTGGTTTCAGTTAACATAACTCTTGAATGGTCATCTAAATATTCAAACATACAAAACTACAGTATTACTGGCTTCAGTTAACTTAACCCTAGAATGGTCATCTAAATATTGAAACATGCAAAACTACAGTATTACTGGCTTCAGTTAGCGTAGCTCTTGAATGGTCATCTAAATATTCAAACATGCAAAACTACGGTATTACTGGCTTCAGTTAACTTAACTCTAGAATGGTCATCTAAATATTGAAACATGCAAAACTACAGTATTACTGGCTTCAGTTAGCATAGCTCTTGAAAGGTCATCTAAATATTCAAACATGCAAAACTACGGTATTACTGGCTTCAGTTAACTTAACTCTTGAATGGTCATCTAAATATTCAAACA
>MJUT01042582.1:115297-133985 GCA_002080005.1 Gigantidas platifrons | reverse complement strand
AAAGCTATTCATAAAACTGGACTCCCAAATTAGTTACCGGCCACTTTTTACGCCTGATGAATCTATTCATTATTGGTTTTTATTAACCATGATCCTTTAAACGGTCAAGGTAAATGAGTGTTCGACTTCTGGTCTGTTTTATTTATATCGTCTTCTATACCTATTATTTATTACAGACGATATAAATAAAACAGACCAGTAGTCGAGCACCCCTTTACAGTGGCTGTTTAAAGAGTCATGGTTAATAAAACTAGTAATTATTAAATTCAACATGCGTAAAAAGTTCCCGGTAACTAATTTGGGTATCCAGCTTGTGCCTTGTCCGACCGCGATTAAATTATGTCGGGGCTCTCTAATTTGACCTTGAGCCTATTCATAGATATCAAGGTGTATTCGAATGGGATATCACGTACAAAACACATGTACTTGACTGCTTACATTATTTGCATATCGCCAATATCGACTCAGTAACAATAGTTCGACTTCAAAGAGATTATATTTACGACGCAATAATCCATTTTAACCCATATTTTTTTCGTATAAGATATCATTTGTGGATAGGCGACTAACGGAGAAAAAGTTTAAAACATTAATTGCTTGTAGATGTTTAATTTGATTTATTAACAATGTAAGATTGCAATACAAAAAATGCATCTTTGAGTGTAGGTTTTGTTACTGGTTCGATTATTATTCGAAATAAAAAAAGAAAAAGAAAAAGAAAAAAAAGAAAGAAAGAAAGAAAACTGAAAAACCAAAAACATGCATATTTCATTTTATTTACAAGTTCAATTATTGTACAAGTTAGATACCGTACATTTCAAACAAAAGAACTGAGCATTATAGAATATGGAAAGCTTCTTTTTCCGCACTCGTACACAGGTAAAGGCCTCGACGCGGAAAAAGAAGCCTCCCAGATCCAATAAAGGACAGTTCTTTTGTTTGAAATGTACGGTATACTATACATAATAAACTAAAACGTATATATAATAAAATCATATTCTTGCAAGATCAGTTGTCATTATTTATCATATACATATATCTATATATCCTTAGGTGTCAAACTACTAATTCACCAATAAGAGCTTGCAAAAGTAATCCCTTGTTAAGAAAAAAGTTCCTTTCACTTTGTAGTATTGTGAAAACTACTGAATGGAATCGAATAATTAAAATTGATAATTGAAGTTAAATATATAGGGATTATTTTGATTTGCTGGATTTTGTTGTATTTTAATAGCTCTATGGATGATTTGATGCATGATCTATATATACTGAATTTCTGGGGGTGACCGAGCTATTTTTAAAGTAGGTGCTTTCCGTAGCCTGGCATTTCACTGCAAGATTTTAAACATTCCGTGAAATTTTGACAGAACATAGAGAAATCATGTACGTTTCAGAAAATACATGGTCTTGGAAAGGTTACACTTAAGATAAAATGGCATGGTAGGCTCGAAAAACACAAATTTAGTAGAAAATGTTAAATAAATTAATTAGTGGTATTACACCTATATCTTACATGGAAATGTAGTCAGATAACGGTTCTTTTGCTTATTTTCTTTCTTTGTACCCTCCGTGTGTGGATATTGTAATCCCATCTGTAACATCTATAACAATAAATTGATTGTTTGTTATTTATCATAAAGTGACTCGATACAACAGTATGTGGTACAGTTTGTCAGTGATGAGCTTAATTATGGTAGATAAACGAATCTTGATGTGTTCGTTGATATTTGAATTCGTTCTATTGATACTTTGTAATAGCTTCTCTATTTAACATATACCTTTCGTTGTAAGAAAACATATATGGCTTGCTGAAAGCAACGAAAATTAAGCAAATTGTTATTCAACGAATGCAAAGATATAAATACATAGCAATGCGCAATATGCTTATATATGATATACAAAACATTGTTTACTGTATACAAGTAATGATAAGAGGCCATGAACACAATCTCATGAAGTATTATTTAATCAAATAACATTTATCACAGAGTAGAATATCCTCCTTGGACAGAAACATTCACGCAAATGTAGCAGCGAATGCATTTTATTATCATTAACTGCTACATGATTTATAGAAGAAGAAAAATGAGTGGTTCTTACTGAAAATTCGACTTTAAAATCTGTACTTTTCTTTTTCATGTCTACAGCCAAGGCCAGATCTTTCACTGCAATACGAAACTTTGAAATCGGCTCACTCAATTGTGCATTAGAATACACATTATTATACTCCTTAGTGTCATTGGCATACAAATATTCGTTCTGGATGTTTTCAACTTTAACATTTAGCCCGTCAGATGAGGATGGGTTTGTCTCTAACCCATATTTCTCCTTTCTCAACATTAACATAGTGTGGTCCGTCATAGCTGTTGTTGATACGACCTAATAATAATAATAATAATAATAATAATAATAATAATTAAGCAAACTAGATACAATTTCTAATGCAATTATGTTTAGATAGGTACTACTTCTGTATACAATAACATGTATTTAAAAGGTTAAATATTTTTTTTAGAAAATAGTGTTATCACTATGCATTCAACTATATATTAAAATAAAGGATTGCTAAATTTGAATTACTTAATGTATTAAGTGCTAAATTATTACTCTTGGTAATAATCTAAATTCTCCAAATTCATACCTGAATGGTATTTAACGTCCTTTGTTTTCTTAGTGGTCTTATCATTTGCCTGTCTTCTCTTCCTACAATACAAAGAATATCAGTATCACGGCTAACATAAACCTTTAGGTAACATAATCCAAATAGTCGGGCAAATGAGTTCTTTTGTATGCCTGATTGATTAAGCAAATATAAATGCCAACAATTATATTGGTGATTGAATTGTTACTTAGTATGAACTGCCTGTATTGGTAGGAACCAAGGGTGCATGGTCGTCATCGTCGAACATATGAATCCATGGAGAAAATAGTAAAATACTACTTCTCAAATACTTCATCAATTGCGATACAATACTATCAAATAACGTCTCGTTTGGGGTAGTAGACTTTGACTTATCTTTAACTGTCCAGTTATGTGCAAGACAGTTAAATATATTGACCAATCGGAAAACAATTCTTGTCGTATATTCTGTTTTATAAACTATGATAATCGCTGATTGGTCGGTTGAAAAAATCAGATCTGACATGCCAACACACAGGATGTTATTAGATATAAATGTATTGAAAAGAAAAAAGTAAAACATTTGCTGTGCATGATTACTTATTGAATACATGTATCTACAGTTGGTTTGACCAACTCACCATCTCATCATAACTTGTGATGTATTATATTAAGGAATATCGATTTAAAATAAAACTTTAAAATTACAATGAACTAAAATACCTGTAGATGATACCAAAATTACTACAATTAACAGAAATATTAATCCCCTGGTACTACAATTAACAAATAACTGTAGAAGATACATCAACTACATGTACTACAATAAACAAAGTACATGTAGTAAATACAATCAGCTGCTACATCTTACAATAATACATGTAGAAGATAATCTCAGCTACTACATCTTACAATAATACCTGTAGAAGATAATCACAGCTACTACATCTTACAATAATACATGTGGAAGATAACCACAGCTACTACATCTTACAATAATACATGTAGAAGATAACCATAGCTGCTACATCTTACAATAATATATGTAGAAAATAACCACAGCTGCAACATCTTACAATAATACCGGTAGAAGATAACCATAGCTGCTACATCTTACAATAATACCGGTAGAAGATAACCACAGCTACTACATCTTACAATAATACCGGTAGAAGATAACCACAGCTGCTACATCTTACAATAATACCTGTAGAAGATAACCACAGCTACTACATCTTACAATAATACCTGTAGAAGATAACCACAGCTGCTACATCTTACAATAATACATGTGGAAGATAACCACAGCTACTACATCTTACAATAATACCTGTACAAAATAACCACAGCTACAACATCTTACAATAATACCGGTAGAAGATAACCACAGCTGCTACATCTTACAATAATACCGGTAGAAGATAATCACAGCTACTACATCTTACAATAATACCTGTAGAAGATAACCACAGCTACTACATCTTACAATAATACCTGTAGAAGATAACCACAGCTGCTACATCTTACAATAAAACATGTGGAAGATAACCACAGCTACTACATCTTACAATAATACCTGTAGAAGATAACCACAGCTGCAACATCTTACAATAATACCTGTAGAAAATAAACACAGCTGATACATCTTACAATAATACCTGTAGAAGTTAACCACAGCTACTACATCTTACAATACTACCTGTAGAAGATAACCACAGCTGCTACATCTTACAATAATACATGTAGAAGATAACCACAGCCGCTACATCTTACAATAATACCTGTAGAAGATAACCACAGCTACTACATCTTACAATAATACCTGTAGAAGATAACCACAGCTACTACATCTTACAATAATACATGTAGAAGATTACCACAGCTGCTACATCTCATAATAATACCTGTAGATGATAACCACAGCCGCTACATCTTACAATAATACCTGTAGAAGATAACCACAGCTGATACATCTTACAATAATACATGTAGAAGATTACCACAGCTGCTACATCTCATAATAATACCTGTAGATGACAACCACAGCCGCTACATCTTACAATAATATATGTAGAAGATAACCACAGCTGATACATCTTACAATAATACCTGTAGAAGATAACCACAGTTACTACATTTTACAATAATACCTGTAGAAGATAACCACAGCTACTATATCTTACAATACTACCTGTAGAAGATAACCACAGCTGCAACATCTTACAATAATACCTGTAGAAGATAACCACAGCTACTACATCTTACAATAATACCTGTAGAAGATTACCACAGCTACTACATCTTACAATAATACCTGTAGAAGATAACCACAGCTGCAGCATCTTACAATAATACCTGTAGAAAATAACCACAGCTGATACATCTTACAATAATACCTGTAGAAGATAACCACAGCTGCTACATCTTGCAATAATACATATAGAAGATAACCACAGCTGATACTTCTTACAATAATACCTGTAGAAGATAACCACAGCTGCTACATCTTACAATAATACATGTAGAATATAACCACAGCCGCTACATCTTACAATAATACCTGTAGGATATAACCACAGTTACTACATCTTACAATAATACCTGTAGAAGATAACCACAGCTGCTACATCTTGCAATAATACCTGTAGAAGATAACAACAGCTGATATATCTTACAATAATACCTGTAGAAGATAACCACAGCTACTACAACTAACAAAATAATTAATGCTGCTCCTATTCCTCCTCCTATAGCTCCTGAATGGCCGTTGTCTTTATGTGGTATTGCTGCAAGAATTTCATTATATAATATTGATAGAAGAATAGATTTGTGTTACAGATAATATATTCATCAGGAAATACAAAATCCAAAAGAAATATTCCGCTTCTCAAATAAGGGTTTATTTGGATTATTTGCATTTCAAATTGACATAATAAAGGACAAGAGGTATATAAATGCTTATTGAAGTTAACTATATATATATTATATATATATATTACTAATCTACCGTTAAGAGATTGGTGCTGTAGTGTATCAAAGGTGTGGGTTCGAATTGTGTCGAGAGAGAACAAAAACATTTCAACTCAAAAATCTAATTCTAAACATGTCGAGTTTAATTTTCAGACGTAAAGAAATAAAATGCTCAAAAGTATATAGCTTATACATTTTACTAGACTAACTATCACACTATGACGCATTCATAATACATGACAATTTGTATCCAACAGCATGCAATGGTTTCACTGAGGTGAAGTTTATAAGTTTATTCTAAAATACTAGTTGAAGTAAAAGGTTATTCCAGAAACGCATCGATCATACTATATACGATATGTACGTTTTTATTAAATACCTCTGATTTCACACTTTTCCCCTTTATGCCCCTCTCTACATCCACTTTTCTCGCATTTTCCGTCTTCCGGTTCACACATATTATCTACACAGCCTTCACAAGTTTCTTGACAATCATAACCAAATGTTCCTGGTCGACATCCTAAAATTGTACAAAAATGTTACCTCTGTTATTTTTTTAATTATATAACTTTCTTCAAGATTATATGACAGATTTCCCCAACAATAACATTGGTAATTATCACATGGCTTTGCTATAATATAATTTAGCATTAGCAATTGCTAATGTTGATGATCTTGTTCCGTGAAGTTATCATTTTACTTAAGCTTCGTCCCGTTTTATTTATTTTTAAGCCGATGTTATATATTATCATCTTTTAAACATTCGTGAATGTATGCTGCATTCTTTCGGGACTATCATTTCACTTTCCTACAGGAAAATTGAGAATTAAATAATTTCATTCAAAGATAACATGAAAGGCGAAAAACAAATCTCTTGAAATATGAAGTTTTAAAAATTACTTTCACACGTGAGAACAAGAATAAATTACGTTTAATAGTAGCTATATCAAACAGAACAATATTCAAACAAACCAAATCAGCTCATTGAATGATAAAGATTTATGACCGTGATCAAGTGTATTTGATACAACCTTATGTGATAATGATAGTCATAGCATACGGAATATCAGAAATATTTTCTGGGTACTTTATACAAGTGATAATGATAGTCATAACATACGGAATATCAGACATATTTTCTGGGGACTCTATACAAGTGATAATGATAGTCATAGCATACGGAGTATCAGAAATATTTTCTGGGTACTCTATTCAAGTGATAATGATAGTCATAACATACGGAATATCAGAAATATTTTATGGGTACTCTATACAAGTGATAATGATAGTCATAACATACGGAATATCAGACATATTTTCTGGGTATTTTATACATGTGATAATGATAGTCATAACATACGGAATATCAGACAAATTTTCTGGGGACTCTATACAAGTGATAATGATAGTCATAACATACGGAATATCAGACATATTTTTGGGTACTCTATACAAGTGATAATGATAGTCATAACATACGGAATATCAGAAATATTTTCTGGGTACTCTATACAAGTGATAATGATAGTCATAACATACGGAATATCAGGAATATTTTATGGGTACTCTATACAAGTGATAATGATAGTCATAACATACGGAATATCAGAAATATTTTCTGGGTACTCTATACAAGTGATAATGATAGTCATAACATACGAATATCAGAAATATTTTCTGGGTACTCTATACAAGTGATAATGATAGTCATAACATACGGAATATCAGACATATTTTCTGGGTACTCTATACAAGTGATTATGATAGTCATAACATACGGAATATCAGACATATTTACTGGGTACTTTATACAAGTGATAATGATAGTCATAACATACGGAATATCAGACATATTTTCTTGGTACTTTATACAAGTGATAATGATAGTCATAACATACGGAATATCAGACATATTTTCTGGGTACTCTATTCAAAATGTATTATAGCTTGTAGGTTCTTACTCAAATATAACAAGATGAACTGTGACCTAATGCTCACTTATGATACTCCCGAATATATGTCCAATGTGCATAAAACCAACCAAGTCGGCAAACAGGAGGTAGGAATGTGACGGGTCCAAAAACTATATGAAGCTTGTGACCAAATATCAGATTTCTGCCATCAATAGTTGCTGAGAAAAATGCGCCGAAAAATATCTTGGGACGGACGGAAGGACAGACAGACGGAAGGACGGAAGGACGTACAGAGGTAAAACAGGATACCCCCTTCCGGTGGAGCGGGGATATAATAAATGTATTACTGTATAGTTTAGCTTACCTTCACTACAAGAAGCACTTCTCCATCCACGATCACATGATCGAAGAACACACTGTCCATCTGTATTATTACACGATGTTCTATTTAGGCAATGACATGTGTCTTGACAGTTGTCTCCAAATGACAGCTCTTTACATACTACAATACATATATAAAACAACATGCACAGCTGACGCATTAATTAATTGTCACTTGAGAAATCTAAATAAATAACAAATCCTCGTTTTGAATATGACAATGTACATTATTGTAATTATTCATCCTCTATTAAGTAACAAGGTCTAGCATATTAACAATGAAGCAAATCACAGCAAAATGCTAGAAATATATTTCCAAACAACGTTTCAATATAAAAAAATTAAGAGCATTTTTCCGTTTTTATTTTTGCAAATGAACATTGTATTGAAATGACTAAATTTTAATGATATTCAAAACATACTGTCAACAATGTTTTTTAATGATGGTTCCAAATCTGTCATGGTATATACAATATTGCCTTTGTTAACGACCTGATAACAAGATACACTCATTTGCTCTGCTATTTTACTGTCTGCTTTTTTCTGTTTCTGTTAAACCGAGTGTGCACTCAGATCATGAGGAACGGTGTTCGAAATGGAGCACGTGTTATCACTAATAATTCAAAACAAAGCAACATATTAGATACCTAATTGAGTTTACTACTTTTTTCATTGTAAAATGCTGTGTTGTTAGGTAGTACCAATCTTATTAACGTTTAAACTATGAAATACCTTGATCGCACTTTGAACCCAAATAACCTGGTTTACACTGGTTTTTAATCGTACATAAACCATAAACCTTGTCACATTTCTCAGACAAACAGTTGTTACATGATTTCTTACAGTCCGTGCCATATTTTCCTTTCCCACAAGCTGAAATATTAAACATATCGGTACGACGAATGTCCGTATTAAAATGAAAAAAAAATGATTATGATTGTACCTGATCAATGCTATTCAAGAAACGTGTCCACTAAATTAGATATCTACGTTTTAATTACTATCCATTGAGCGCTACTTTTGCTGACAATGGTGGACTATTAGTCCACGATGGAGCATCCGTCTAATAATCAGTACTAGTCAGTGCTTCGTCATCGATATTATGTATTAGATATATACATGATTGTAATTTGCAGTCCCTATATATGTATTTGTTTAATTAAGGGTAATTTCCATCAGGTATATTTAACCTTAGCCGATTATCGTTATCTTCTTCAGACCATTTTGATTTACTTGCTCCCAAAGATTTGTGAATTATTTGACTTTCATTTGTCGATCGAATTGGTATCTTCATACATTTTTGAAGGTGATAATTCTTTCTTAAGAGAGCACAGAAGATCTACAATTTCATATTCGGTAAGTATATATATAGCATATACAATGTATTTTCAAAATCGACATTTAGAGCTTACATTTCCTGTTTATGATTTGAAAGCTTATCACAACTTCAAATTACACATTCTGTATGTTCTGATACACAAAATACACATTTTATTATATAATTACAATGAACAGGACCGAAGGGAAAAATAATACAATGTTCAATAGATGGGCGCCATAAAACTAGTTTAACCCTGCCATTGTTTATTGAAGTGCCTGTACCAGGTCAGAGAAGTGAACGGTCATGTATATGTGTGTTAGGGGTATAGATTTTACCTCTTTTATACGATTTTACGATTGGATTTTGAAACTGTTCTGATTATGTGGTGTTTCATTATCTCCATCTACTAAATATACTTAAAATGCTACCTTCATCACATCGAGGTCCTATCCATCCTGTAAGACATTTTCCTGGTGGACGACAAGTTCCATCAACATTATCACAATTTTGGTACAAACAGTTAGGGCATGTCTGAACACAGTTGTAACCGAATGAACTCTGATCGCAAACTGAACATGTTACAGTAAATAGAAATCAATTCAATATAATTCAACATTATCGTGGGATATCAATATAAAAATAGAACATTTTTTTTCATACTTGACGATATATGTTCCATCTTGGTCTGTCTTGAATCTAAATTGTACTTCTGTTGTACCAGAATGTCATTTTCCGTATAGATGAATAACAGCTTGCTTGTAGAAGTTCTCAATAGCAACAAGTTGTTAGTAGTTGCCGTCTAAAACACAATACTCCGACCCTATTCATCTCCTGCCATTTAAAATTTGTTTTACTAGGTCCACCTTCCATCGACATGATGTACTGCTCATAGACTTGTTATGGTCATGAGTGCTTCTTAAAATCCAACCCATCAAAATACAGTTTCAACAATATTTCAGATATGTCATGGCCGCCAGTGCTGGAGGAAGCCGGAGTAACCGGAGAGAACCACCGGCCATGGGCAAGCAACTGGTAAACTTTATCACTTGCGGCTGCGAGTCGAGTGCACCCTTTTTGCAATTTACAAAGCTGGGCGCTAATGCCAGTTAGTAGATACAAACACAGAGAGTATGGTGTACTGTGTGGCTTTACGTGGTTTTGGTAATTCGATTTCATTATTTTATTATTATTTCTGTCGATTAGATGTTGAAATAACACATTCAATGCAAATCAACAAAATAGATAAAAGAAACTTTCATACATTCAACAGGCAGTAAATCTCTATGAAACACTGAGTGCAAGGTGACAAGAGAATTTCTGAAGAATTGACATGTTTTGATTTCAGACTAAACGGAATTGTCCATCTTGTAACAATTCCTTTAATAGTGATAGTTGTAATGAAACTTTGTGAGCAATTCAAATTTATCAGTGGTATTCTAACGAGAATTACATGTACTTATTTTTTTTATGAGAGATGATTATTTTGTCTGCTTCGTACTAGACAAATGCACTTACTAACAAAGAGGGCAGTAGGGTGCAGGTACACATGGTACTGATATGTGTCTAGCGGAGAGGTAGCAAATAGTAATGTTAAGTCTCGGGAATTCATCTTGTACACTATGACATTTGTTCAACCTTCCCATGCTTTAAGATGAATGTTCAGCAAATATACATCATTGGAAGATTTATACCTGACTGACTACTTCATACTCTTACTGATTCAGTACTTTCTTTTTCTTGAATTAGATTATAGTTCATTTTCAATTTCATCCCTTCATATTAAACAAAATGTACGCAATAAATATAAATAATTTGATTTTACTTTCAGAGCATGTGGTTGGTTTCCATCCAGGATCGCAATCCCCTTTTGGGCAAACCCCATGCACGTTGTCACAACTGGCTCCGTTCAAGCAATGACATTTATACTGGCAATCATCACCAAAGGTGCCTTGATCACACACTGTAAGTGGAAAGCATATCAATCACTAAAATATATATGTAAATCAAAATAATAACTAAAAGTACAGGTATTTTAAGCAAAGAGATCAAGTGTGTCTTATTCTTCTTCTACACAAATATATGTACAACAAAACGATAATGCAAAGGATATCCATATTATAACCAGGCTATGCTAGTGACACATTTCCTTTCGACCTACCAAAATTCTACAATAAATTATTTTGGTGCCATTTATAATGCTTAATGCACCTGTAAGTCATTGATCCTTTCTTGATAAACTTTATAATAAAGAAAACATGTATCCCTGGTCAATTCTGTAATTGTTATTCCATTAAATTTTATAAATACACATTGACTTGACGATAGTCCATAGCTTGTTTCATACACAAATAACTTACTTATATCACATTTTAGACCTTTCCATCCAGGTGAGCAACCAGGTGTTATACAGTGACCATTGGTGTTGTAGCAACTGTTAATTTGACATTTTCCACACGTGTACAAACAGTTTGGTCCATAAAGTCCAGTAATACATTCTACAAGTAATATAAAAATGAAGTACAGTTCTTTAGCAGCACAAAGCTAGTGTATGTTGTAAACTGGTTTTATATCAGTGATACTTTATTTTTATGGATTTAGAAAACTATCACTAAATTTTAGTACCGTTGTACAGATGAATTTAATTACACTTGCAGAAATCTGATCAAAAAAGGGTATCTCCCTTCTATGTTTCTATGGCGACCACGTATTAACACAGATAAATAGTTAAAATCTGACACATCTAAGCTTCTTTGTATGTTGAATTGTATTTATATTCAAGATATTAATGACGATCATGACATTTAGTTTTCATTAATTTATAGGAATGGTATCCCTGTACAACTACAACAGGTCTGATACGAAAGAGACATGGAATACGTATGTTCTATCTAGATTGTCCGTTTTCTCGGAAATATATTCAGATTTTACCTTGAGTTCGCTATATTCGTCATATTTATAATTCTTACATCTAAACAAGAAAGAATTTGTGGTGTAATAGTAAGCGTGCTCTCCTCGAATGTGGTAGATCGTCGGTTCCAGCCCTGAACGGGACAAACAAAGACTATAGTAAGCGTGCTCTCCTCGAATGTGGTAGATCGTCGGTTCGAGCCCTGAACGGGACAAACCAAAGACTATAGTAAGCGTACTCTCCTCGAATGTGATAGATCGTCGCTTCCAGCCCTGATTCGAATCAAACCAAACATTATGCAATTGGTATGTGTTGCTTCTATGCTAAGCACGCAACATTAAGAAGAAATAGCAAAGACTACTTGGTTCACAATTAAGATAATGTGTTCGGGTGGGAAGACATGTTCATTGCGGACGGTTGTTTCAGTGAGCTAAAGCAATACAAAAACAAACTAAGCGTGATGATCTAGTACAAAGTGGACCTCATCATCATCGCATTGAAAATTAACTTGTTCCTCCATGATATAGCTGAACAATTGCTGAGTTGGCGCTGCGTAATACTAATTTACTCTTACTCACTAACATCTAAACACGGATAAAGATGCGCAAGAATTATAAGACTGTGGTATTAAAGGCATAGAGCAGATTATCCTGACTCTTACTCACTTACATCTAAACACGGATAAAGATACGCAAGAATTATACGACTGTGTTATTAAATGTATAGAGCAGATTATCCTGACTCTTCCTCACTTACATCTAAACGCGGATAAAGATACGCAAGAATTATACGACTGTGGTATTAAAGGTATAGAGCAGATTATCCTGACTCTTACTCACTTACATCTAAACACGGATAAATATACGCAAGAATTATACGACTGTGGTATTAAAGGTATAGAGCAGATTATCCTGACTCTTACTCACTTACAGCTAAACACGGATAAAGATACGCAAGAATTATACGACTGTGGTATTAAAGGTATAGAGCAGATTATCCTGACTCTTACTCACTTACATCTAAACACGGATAAAGATACCCAAGAATTATACGACTGTGGTATTAAAGGTAGAGAGCAGATTATCCTGACTCTTACTCACTTACATCTAAACACGAATAAAGATACGCAAGAATTATACGACAGTGGTATTAAAGGTATAGAGCAGATTATCCTGACTCTTACTCACTTACATCTAAACACGGATAAGGATACGCAAGAATTATACGACAGTGGTATTAATGGTATAGAGCAGATTATCCTGACTCTTACTCACTAACATATAAACACGGATAAGGATACGAAAGAATTATACGACAGTGGTATTAAAGGTATAGAGCAGATTATCCTGACTCTTACTCACTTACATCTAAACACGGATAAGGATACGCAAGAATTATACGACTGTGGTATTAATGGTATAGAGCAGATTATCCTGACTCTTACTCACTTACATCTAAACACGGGTAAAGATACGCAAGAATTATACGACAGTGGTATTAATGGTATGGAGCAGATTATCCTGACTCTTACGGAGCACATTCTCTAACTTTCTGTGATTTCTGACAGTTTGAGTTATGCAAGGTTTTGTTTTCGTCCTCTGTGATAAACCAATGTTATTTTGTGTCTTGATGTGTCTCTTTATATGAATATATCTTTAATAGTCTTTCTTTTCTTTACAAATGCTAAATTTTGAATTGTTGAATTCATTATAAAATAAGACATAATACTGTAACTGTATTACTGTGCTAGTTATTCGTGTGTGTCTTTAAAGTTCACTTTTGTTTCGTTTCATATCTTGTATCGAATATATAACATTAATATATTGCATACAAAATTGAATACCTTGATTACATTTGTCACCCTTCCATCCTGGTATACAGCCGTCGTTACATACACCAGATACAGGGGAACAGGATTGGTTTTTACAATTACTGCATCTTTTTCTACAGTTGAGTCCATGCGTTCCCCAGGAACATTCTACAATGTAACCAAACATATATAGATGAAAAAAGTAGTATTGATGATTGAAGAGTTTGACCAGATAAGGGATAATCAAATAAGAATCCGTAAATCAAAGAAAAGGACAAACAAAACACTACACATAAAACTAAAGATCGAGCAACACGAACCACATTAAACAACGGGGGTGACCCAAGACTCTCCGGAAATTGTTTTATGGCTTGCTCTCATTTACATATGTTTTTAGCATGCACTCATTTACATAATGTTTTAACATGCACTCGATGTTCCGAATGACCACCATGGCTTTGTTAATCGCTATATGGAATATCTGTGTGACAAATGCCACTAATGTTTTTCGTTTGTCCTAATCACAATCCGATCATTTTCCCATTCATAACTTATAATCGGGTCAGTAACAACCATAACATGATGAGTGCCACATGTGGAGCGACAACTGCTGACCCTTCCGGAGCACCTGAGCCTACCCCTGGATTTTAGTGTTGTTTTTGTTGCTCAATCTTTACTCTTCTGTGTAGTGTTTTGTAGATCATTGTTTGTCCTTTTGTCCTTTTTCTGTTGACAATGTTATGGTATGTCCTTCCTTGACTTCTGATTACCATTTTGTAATCTTTAAAATTGTCTAGCATATTTCTTTTTATCATGCACTCATTTACATATGGCTATAATTCTAATTTAAAACTAAGAAGAAGTACTTAAAAAAAATGTTTCTGTGATTCTGCAGAAAACATCTTTATTGTATTAATATGATCAAATAAACGAATATTGCTATTCAGCGAATTAAGCGAATGAAGGCTGAAATTTATTCATTCATATTGGGACCAGAACTTTCGACCGGTCCGCTCTGGCGAATTTAGAATTGCATTTTCTTGATTTCTGCTTACAAGTGCATTAATATGATTGTGACGTATATGTTGTCCACCACGATAGAAATGGACCAGGCGAGTAATATGATACTGCTTCGTTCTATATATACATATCACATCATACAATTTAATATTTTCACGTGCATGCTCTATATTGTGTGTATAATTTTCTTATTTAATTTACATGAATACTCCTTTGGCTTGTCGAGTCATCGTATCTGTCTAAACAGGCAGTCAAATATGAAATAATAATGGTATGTAAGGAAAGCTACCTTTTATCAGGCACGTTTTGTGAATTATAAATAAAAATAAATAAGGGACTAAACGGGGCATTAAATGGAATAATTACAATTTAATGATTTCATTTTCTAAATTCTAATAATATTATGAATATCAACATCTGTTAAAGTTACACTGGTTTTTGTGTCTAATCCGTTTGGGGTTTTTTTAACAATAAAATAAGTTTAAATCACTGGTTTTGTTGGGCTATTTCATGCTGTGTGAAGTTCTATATGTGCAACTAACATGAATTAAAATACATACGAATGGAAAGGTTTTCGAGACGACATTCGTCAGTTGGATGATGTGTTGGTCATACAGATCGCATGATTTTTGATTGTCGAGTTTTTAGTCTTTGAGAATAAATTGAAGCCAAATCAGATCACACACCTTCAGAGCAGTTACAAAATTCAATAGGAAAATCCTACTAAGAGGCAAAATTGATGGCGCTAGCGAACATATACATTACCGCTCATGCTTCTGGCTTGTAATAGGCACTTCACTATTTAACAACAACACCCTCAGCTCATGTTAGCTGTCGTTAAAAGGATGATGTAAAATACAAATATCTGACTCACTGGACCATTTTTTGTATCTTTATCACACGAGTTGGATTACAATAAACACATAATTTACCGTCCAAGCATTTTTCTCCTTGATATCCAGGTGCGCACGCACAATTACCAGTCCATATGTCACAAGTTGTGTCAATGCAGTGTGTAGAACAGCTATAGTCACAGTTATATCCATACTTTCCCAAGAGGCAACCTATCATAATATCAAATTGCAATATAATGATATCACTAGTTTCAATAGATCATGATTTGCACATTTCCGTCTTGAAATTATACTTCCCTTTAAATGCGGACAAATGTGTTAATTCCATACAAACTACGAAAATAGCAATATTGTTATCATACACTGTTAACATTTTAAATGTTGTAACAACTTGTGAACTTTTTTATTTGTAAATTATCTTCTGATTTTTTGCACAATTCAAATATCTATATATATTTTTTTTATAAATCATACTCAAATTCTTTGTCCCTGTTGTCGCTCTAGTGTGGAAAGGGAACAATTTTGACTTCATAAGGGAAATAGCTACTATTATTACCTAATAGTATATTAATTACCTTTCTATTGGGAATATTTTAGTTTTAACCATATTTCACTTTTAATTTGTCTCTCGGGCAATAGAACGACGGTCGTTCGAATGC
The DNA here is from genome assembly GCA_002080005.1 of Gigantidas platifrons. NCBI lineage: Eukaryota > Metazoa > Mollusca > Bivalvia > Mytilida > Modiolidae > Gigantidas > Gigantidas platifrons. The sequence continues at coordinate 117,529 of MJUT01042582.1, read as the reverse complement.
CCGCTGTAGCTGTAGCGTTCTATTGCCCGCTACCTTTTGACCCGCTTTATGATTTGTTAATTACGTCTCATGAATATTCATTAACTCGACCAAATTTTTATCAATACGTCTACAGTACATGGACATATTTATTCGCCACCCTCGATTTTTTACAATATATTTCATATAAAACCACATTTTTTTCAAAAAAATATTTTAAAGCTATCTCCATGCAGATTTTTATGAAATTTATTTCAAGACACGCAGAATTCTTTGAAATTTATTTGTTTATCTGATAGTAATTTTTGTCTGCATGGTTTATGTTTTCTGGTAATTTAAACACTAATGTTGATTTTTCCGCTTTTATTTTGGTTAAATATATAGCAAATTTGACGTCAGAAAACAAAAAATGGTCCTTAAATCATAGGAAAATAAAGGTAATCTGACGGAAAATCGTGATAAAATAAACAAATAATCTTTAAATATTTCGGCTTCTTCTGATGCAAAAAATCAAAATCCGTTTTGAAATGACTTCACAATATATTTTTTTTGAAAAATGTGGTTTTATATGAAATATATAGCGTAAAATCGAGGGTGGCGAATAATTATGTTCCATGACTGTAATTTCCAAATGTAATAAAACGTTCGAATGATAACTTATAATTTGTTATTGTTAACTGTTTTGAAAAATACAATTTAATTACTTTATTCTTATCTCTCTATCCCAAAGCTTTGAAAGTACAAAAATATGCATTCCAAAACTACTATTAGGTAATAAAACAGTTATTTAATGTGTAGCCAGGCAATAGACCAGAAATGTTTTCCCTCGGTACTGGGAGCAGCTCAAGTGTTCTATTGTCCTCAGCCGTTGGCTTCGGGCAATAGAACACTTGAGCTGTTCCCAGTACCTTGGGAAATATATTCTGGTCTATTGCCTGGCTACACATTAAATAACTGTATATTGCTAACATCAAAAAGTGCATAATTGTAGAATCAACGCGGTAATGTGTAGAAGGTATATTTAATCTGCTTCTATATTTGCCATTTCGCATCCTGACCAAGACATGATATTTAGTCACTCAGATGTTCGGTTTCTAATATTTTTTTTTAACGCAGACGTAATAGAAGACACGTTTCCCCTATGTAGATAATAAAACATGAAAAATAGCTAATAGTACATAGGTTATAGATATATCTACATTATTTTTGTACTAGCTTCAAAAACAGGCAAATGTTCTTTTTTTACATCCTTCGTTAGTCGTATATTACATGTATATTCTCTGAGATAAAGAGACCACTTAAATCTTCTGAGAATCCATAATGCAGATGAGAAAATACATAAAGCAATACATAGGCGTTGCTTACGCATGTGCTGCTACAATAAAGCAAATTGCTAAGGGAGTATTTTCCCCTAAGTGTAATTTTAATTTCTAGCCTTCAGATTTATCGTAAGATTAAAATTGGTCTTACGATATCCTTTTTGAAAAGGATTATATATTTTTGTCTAAAAAACAGTAAATGAAAGTCTTACGCATAAATTTACGAATTATTGTGATTTTTTTTTTATTGTCAATTTTATACATTTTGTCCCAAGGGATCGGACCGCATAAACCTTTAACTGTACAAAGTTGAGTCGCAGCACGAATCTGCCTGACATAATGTAGCTAGTCCGTACAGACATTATGGACCTAAAGGTATGATCTCTGTTACGATCTTAAGATTTTGAAGGTTTTCCTGTTGTGTTTTGGTGGTTAGCTTTTACTATTTTTTATCCACTTGTAATTAGTTTATTTCCGTTTTGAATAAGTCTTTTGAAGTTTAGATGACTTAAGTATTGATTTTTCTTATGCTCTATTCGGAATCGTAGTAAACATTAATACAATAGGTCAAAAAGGCTAGTTGTACTTTTATTGTTTTCATAACTCCTAAAAGTACATATCATGTTGCACGGACTTCTTGGGTAGGTTAGGGTATTTAAGTTGTCGTTTTTGGGGATTTATTCACCACACCTTGTAAAGTTACCGTGGAGTGTGTATGGTCGTTGTCTTGTCTTGTTCAAGGTAAGTAAAACTTATTAGTTATTTTATGGTTAAATTGTGACGTCCATATTCTGTATAGGGGGTATTTTATTTATACAATTTTGAGAAATGTTTGTAAATTATAACATTAGTTCAGTATATAATGTACAATTTCACACCACAAACATTTAGTGGTTTTCGTATAGACATTTTAAACAGAACATTTGATGATGTA
>MJUT01042582.1:55954-103607 GCA_002080005.1 Gigantidas platifrons | reverse complement strand
ATTTTTATTCATGAAACTTGTGGTTGAAGTAGAACCGATTTCTGCGTTACAGACCCGATTTTTGTTACAATACCAACCGCTCGTGCGCATGGACCTTATATTTCATACGTTGCGCTCAAGATTACAGTTTGTATTAAGACTGTTTCAATGTCAGCGATGAGTACTAAACTAATCAGCCAAGTTTTTTAAGAATCATCTCATCTTTCAAAACGTTTTTCTAAAGATATGAACACTTTGTTGAAAAGTATTTTACCACATGTACTTCCGTACACATGAAGAAAGATGATATTTACAATTAAATGTTGGTTTAATGTTGACCGTTGTTTCCATACTATTTCTTGCGATGACCTTGCCTTGTGTGCAATCTAATACTTCAATAATGGTTATTGATATAACTGCTCTTTTCAACATTAAGTATTATACATCATGACAACTTCTATGTCACGAAGAATAGATATATTTTATGTACAAGGTTCACCATTATATATTTGTTGGGGGTGTGGATTTCTACGGATTTCCTGTTACATTTTAGAGGTGCTTTGACATTGTTTTTCATTTTATTAAAACTTACACAGTGTTCACCACAGACGATATTCTCGAGAATAGCCGTATGAATTATGTCAATTATTTCACTACTAATAAAGTCTTTATTACAACTTACACTGTGTTCATCATAGACGATATTCCCGAGTATAGTCGTATGAATTATGTCAATTATTTCACTACTATTGAAGCCTTTATATTCTAATTACTATCTCCTAATTAACCATCAGCGTTTTCACCACGAGTAGATGATATCGTCCGATCCATCCGAAGTAAGATTAAACTATGCAATTGACCAGCACATACTTTTATTTAATTTCCTCAAGTATTAGTCAAAACCATGAAAAATCTAAATTCTTTTCAATTTGCTGTTTTCATCAATATCAAAATGTCGTAAAATAACTAGAATTCATTCCCAAAATGTTCTCGGGTGATATTTTTTTGTTTCCAATCTTACATTTATGTTATGTTACATTTATCGTTAATATTTTACATATATTTTGATTTCTTGTCTATCTTTTTTTTTCCACATAATATCAACTATCATGAAATCCTGTTTATCTAAACCTATGTATGTCAAACAGTGTTACTATTGTAGATCGCTTAATGTTGTGACACGGGTCTAGATGCACATTTTATACTTACTATTATTTCTATAATAAATTACAATATTATAAATATTGGCTTTTTTTCCAATATCAAGTCTCCACCATGCCGTCGTTCGACCTGGTACAGTATGACCACAACTTCCCCCACCCCAGCTCTGATTTCTGTTTCCGTCTAAAGCTTTTGATGCATCGTAAATTTGGTAACTACTACTTTGTATTGCAGTACCTATATCATCTAAATTATCTGTCAACATGAAAATGGAAATTGTAAAAATATGGGTTTTTTCAAAGTCAATACAGATATGAACGTAGAGAAAATGTCAATTGTTTTGTTCTTTTTTATCCATATTTAAAAGACAATAAAAGTAGTAAAGTATATGAAAAGAAAAATCACGAGTGAATTGTTTGGTTACGCATGATTTATTTTCAATATTTCGATTACAAGAGTAGTAATACTATTTATTACATAGATTTTACACTTTTGAATGAGGGACTAAGACGTTGAAAAGGGAACTTGTTTTTCACTGTCGAATGCTCAATGATATTTTCCTTTGTGAAAACGTCAAAAGGTTTTTATTTCACTGAATGCAATACCTGTTTCTTTTAATTTCACTTGAAATCTATGTTATAAGGAGAATTAATTCATCCACAATCTTTGAATGATGCATGTCGTAAGGGATGGGAAAAATAAAATGAACTCGGACATCAACTAAAACAATATAGTGTTTCTACAGTGAAACCTGTCTAAGCCGAATCTCCTCAGGACCGACATTTTTGCTCAGAAAAGACAGGTGTTCAGTTTGATCAGGTTAATTTAACAAAGATGTCCTGTATTGGGACTTTATTTATAATTCGAGTTAAGCAGGATTCCGTTTTATTCAGGTTCGGCTTAGACAGATTTAATTGTATTTACTTGATGTTATTAAACTCCTATTATTTACTTTGATCTGGGCGTAATTGGTAGGTCTGAAAAGTTAACCTTCTTCGGAAAACACATAAGTCATACCTTCTAGACTAGAATTAATCTGTTCTTTAGTTGGTAGCTATATTTTATCATGTTTAAATATTACAGCAAATAAATAATATATTTACAATATATATATAAAGTGATATTGTGTTATTAAAATATCATAATCGTAGAAATAATTGATGTTTCTTACCAAAAGCTTCGATCCTGTTGAAAATCAAACTTTGTATCAGGATAAAAGCTACGAAATACCATCTCATTTCGACTTTTGATCTACAAAAGACGAAGGTATTATCAAACTATTAAACTTTTAATAGTGGCAGTACCAGTTTATCAGCGAATAAAAGTAATGTAGTGAAAAACATTTTTATATACCATATTCACAAAAGACTCCTGATACGTGCTAATCTGGGTCACGGGTCACTGTGAGTATCATGTGTAGTCACGTGAACAAATACGGTGTTGAAAAAACTGTTGGTACTCATAAAATATTGATAAATGCAATACAAGTTTATGTTTGTTTTCAAGAAATATGATCGACAAAACCATGTGTGAAGTTTTATGACGAAATATCTCCGATTTCTATGTAAATTTACGAATTGAAGTTTTTGAAATACTCGCAGATAATTTTAGCGATGTATTTTTATCTTGGACAATAATGAGCGTCCTGATTGGATGACCAATTTAAAACACACTGAATCCGCATGGTTTAGCAAGGTTACTCAGGTCAATAGTTTATAAATATAGAATCTTGACAATGTAAAGGAAAGATGCTATGTTATATTTATTCATTTGTTTGATTCTGGAATATTGTTGATCATTGTATACATTACAAAATATATTCCGAAAAAGGTGTTTTCATCTTACCTGTCAACATATATTTACTTGTCAAACAGGTTTTTCAAAATTGTACATGTAGTGGATTGTTCATTTCATATCAAAATTCAAAAATTTGTACAAATAAAAAAACAGTATGTCAATATATTGTCAACCGTATCGGCCATATTGGATGTCGGTATAGATCATTCATTGGGTATTATTGCAGGGCTTCAGTACACATGACACAGTATTTTTTTGGAGGGAATAATCTTTCATTAACTTGAGTGATTAAGCTTTTTTAAGGATCATTCATAGATAATTGCAGCAACATTTCTGGTCGAATGTGGAAGTTGTTCCTTGTGAGATGATTTTTTTGTATATCGACTAAAACCATCCATGCATGCCCAGTTGCGGACGTGCATTCAATCATAGATCATCTGTAATACAGTATCATTGGGAATTAGAGATCGTGCATGTGGAATGAAGAAAAGTATATTGGAACGAGAAATAGTGCATGGGGAAAAGGAATATACAATGATTCAATGTCAGATTAATGAGTGTAGATTAATATAACATTGATGTAGTTTCGTTACTTGATTTAGTTCTATTCTGACATCTACGATATTACCAACATAAATGGTATGAGGTATATATTGAGTATGGAGAATGGTGTATCAATTAATGGGGAATTGTCTTATCTGTCTCTTTGGTGTAATGGTGTCGGTCGTAATGTTGATTGGTTTAAGCATTGTAACTATAAAGCTCCCGAGAGTGCAGGGAAAATACTCAGTACAATAATTACTTTGAATTTAAATTCTTCCATTTCTTACTCCCAAGCATATTGTAATCATAACTAATAATAAATTACTTATCCCATTGCGGATCTATTCCCACGAAGCTTAAATTCAGATGGTTATCTATTGGTTTCTAAACAGATGATTTTTTTTTCAATGCTTATGCCAACCAGAAACTTTGATCGTCAAAGATCAAGACTGTGAAATGAATGTTGGGTTAATTGAAACGATGGATTCTTTTTTTTTTCTTTTAAGATCATTCTTGCAATTTGTCGGTAAAATAATGAAGCTGTTTTTTTTAAATTGTCTTAGCATTCATAACATTAGCTGCTATCAGGTTGTATTGTGATAATATTGTATGTCAGATCAGTATTAGGCAATCCAAATGTAGATTTTTAATGGGGTTAGTTGTTTTTTTTTTAGCAGAAAATTGCTTTGATATTAAAGCCAATCATGATAAACAACTGCCAGTTTAGATATCACATTTTGGCAAATCTATAGAATATCATTAATAGATGATTGATGTCCAAGGAAAGTTTGAAAATCCCAAAGGGTCGATCTGAAGACGTAAATCACGACAAATGACAAAAAGACAAGCAGTGATCTCTAAAACACTATACAGAAAACAAAACAACTGAGCAACACTAGAGGCCTGGGGTCTCAGCTGCCCCGGAAGGTTAAGCAAATACTGTTCCACTAGTGGGATCCATCGTCTTACACGTGTGGCAAACCTGGTGAATAAAAAACGACTGGATTGTGATTATGACAAGCGGAACATATCCGTGATCATTTGTGACACAGATATTCCGTATCAGTTAATCAGGTCATGGTGACGACCGTAAAACTTTCGAAGTGATATCTACCACTATTGTCTTTGAACACTATAAATCTTTAAAATGCATTTCTCATATCAACATTGTTTTAGATCTATGTTAAGTAATGTTAGAAGATACCAAAGGGGTCATCATAATCTGTTAACCGAAAAGGAATAGAAAACTGAATGGCCAAAAGAAAAAGGAGAAATTTATCTATTTGTTATGCTTTCCTTTGTAGTGCATAATATTTCTTAGAACATATGAAAAAGTGCTCGGCCAATGAAATTGTAGAATACTGTCTTAATTAAGGGTAAATAAGATAACAAATTGTCTCCTTGTTCAGCATAATAACCAGTATAATTTAATATCCAAATACATACAACAAAGCAGTAAGAATAGTGTGAAGATACCAAAAGGGTAATCAGAAGCCGTAAATCAAATAACAGACAATGTAATGGTCAAAAGAAAAAGGGCAAAAATACAAACAATGATATACAACACAATACACAGAAACTTAAGATCGAACAACACGAACTCCACTAAAAACCGGGGGTGATCTTAGGTGCTACGGGAGGATAAGCAGTTCCTGTTCCACTAGTGGTACACGTCGTGTTGCTCCAGTTAACTTAAAACACTTACTCTCTATCTCTTTTTTGTATTTTTCTGGTAAATGATTGATTGGTTGATTTTTGGTGTTTAACGCCACTTTCAGCAATATTTTAGCTATATCATGGCGACCAGTTTTAGTGGTGGAAGAAGTCGGAGTACCCGGAGATAACTACCGACCATGGGCAAGCAACTGGTAAACTTTATCACTGGCGACTGCGAGTCGAGTGCACCATTTTTTGTCATTTACAAAGCCGGGCGCGAACTCACACCGTATTGGTGATAGAATTGTACGAGTTGTTAGGTAATCCAACTACCTAGCTCATTGAGCCATCCGGGTCCTTTTTCCGGTATAACACATAAACTAACAATAAAAGTAAAAATATGTAAAATTAAAGCTTTAGTGATTAATACTTTACCCAAGATTGAGAGATTTTGTTTCGACCATGATAAAAATAATCTATTCATTTTCTCAATCGCTTTTCCCCAATCCCAGCGAATTTTTTGGTTTGTTTGTCCAACTGATATTTTCTACCTTATCTTTACTGTGCTTACGTTTTCCTACCCAAATTCCCTCAGTTATATTTGTGTTCATTAATAATATCAGAAAAAAGACCCGAAAGTTTCTATTTCATTAAATGCTCAAGTAATTTCTTCTTTAGACGTACAAAATAAAATTGTATCGTCAGCGAGTTGCGATATCCTAATGCTGTGAGTTGTTTCGTCTATTTGTATTTGAAATCCCTAAATATCTAAGTTTTGAAGCCATAATTTCCACTGACAAGACAAACAACAAAGCTGATAAATGATTTCTTGACGAATTCCTCATGTATTCTTAAACATTTCTGAGACCCACCCATTGTTCATCACACACGTTTGTATATCTGTGTATAATGTTTTACCCAGTTAATGAAAGATTCATTGAATCCAAAATGCTGAAGGGTATTTAGCATGGCATTCCATTCTAAAGAATCAAAAGCTTTTGTAAAGTCTACGAAAATTGTAGCCCCTTCTATTTTATATATGTCTGCATAGTCTGATATCCTGTATTTGTCTTAGATTAAAACCAATAAATCTATTTTTTAGATACCCCGTTTGATCTACGTTAATTAGTTTTTGTAAAACTTTGTTCAATTGTTGTGATAAAACATGTGAAAGCAGTTCAAGATCTACATGTGACTCTTATTATAGATATATTTAAGAATTGTTTTTAATTTCCCCCAAAATGCTCTGTAAAATTCTACCGTTAACCCATCTAAACCTGGAGATTTATTCAATTTCATGTTTCCTATAGCCTCAGAACATTCGGTATCAGTTATCTTCCCATCACCATCTATTGTTTTCTTTGTCGTTTAAAATTTTATCTAATTTTATATCAAAAATATATTCTTTTGATGAAATTGCATCTGTTCAAAATATTTGTTGATTTGAAAAATGGAGTTTTATTTTTAGAAGTTTTATTTTTTAAAGATTTATAGAAGTCAAAGGGCTATAGTAATCATTGGTTCAGTAGCTTCCTTGTTAACAGTAATCCTCTATCAAGGAAATCACAACAAGTACAAATATGTTAACCAAGTGATCACCACATGTACAACTCATATGGCAAAATGAAATGAAATAGGCACACTGGTATGTATTGTTGTAAATGTCTAGTGTAGCTTAATATAAAATAAAATCATATATATATATAAACTTTTACCGTAGCTAAAGGCTACATCAGTTGTGATGGAGTGTGTTACAAATGTATTCGTAGAAGATACTTCATGTGATGTATATAATATACAACCACATTTAGTAAATAAATAAATTCATCGGTGTTATATACTAATTCGTCATTTATTATATTGTTTAAGAGGTTGTTTTACAAGAACAACAAATAGTTTGACGAAAAAATGTCTCTAACTCTACTTCCTCCTCCATCATTGGATAATTCTGTTGTATATTTAATCCTGGATTATATGTAATATCAAAGAAGGTCACGAGACCGTAGTGAAGACACACACTACAATAACAACAATTTTGATCTTATATTACGTTTCTTACCTATAGTGAATTTTAAGTATAATTTAATTCTCAACACATCTATTTGGATAAAAACTACAACAAATGACACTAAATGACAAAAGATGACATTAGCGTGGTCGACCAGCAGGAAGAACAAGAGGATACGACCTGCATTCACCTCCTTAGACAAGGACGTTGTAATTGTGTAACGTTTTTAACAAGTGGAACATAGTTGAATTGTGGATGATGTATCAGGGGATAAGTATATAAATAGGAAAACCCTAATTGATTTATATTAAGACCACGCACATGCATGTACACACGCGCATACAACCACTCGTACACGCGGTTCCAATGCATATTTCCAAGTGAATAGTTGTGACCTGCTTGAGACGGTTGCAATTTATATATTCACTGTGACTATATCATAAGAAAAATTATCCCATACAATGTAAAATTTTAAATTTAGAGTTAGATAGCTTTTAAATTAATGAAAATAATAACAATAATAATGATATGCCATGTGTATATTCAATCCCGACATTTATATAAACAAATATCCATTAGTTCCACCTTATCTAACAGTGTAATATCTCAAGTAATGAAGCTATATTGCTTATATTATGGACTTGGTAGAGGGTGATAATGGTTCGTCATGATTCTAAGCGAAACTGTGCTGTAGGTTGCCAACGTGTGGGTTCGACTCATGGTAGAGGGTGATAATGGTGCGTCATGATTCTAAGCGAAACTGTGCTGTAGATTGTGTGGGTTCGATTCTCGCTGATGGAAGAACAGGAACACAAACACATGTCATCTAAAAATTCTAACACTGCTGGGTTGAACGTTTAGACGTATATATCGTTTCAATGTGAAACATTATGGAAATGTGCATAAACATATTATTTGTGTTGTTATTAAAGAACCAAGCAAATCAGAAGAAATAGATACACTCCCTTGCAATAATGAAAACCACTCTCTTACCAACAGCATTGTGATAGTCGTTACATTTAACAAAGAGTTGGAATGCATCTTACAGTTGCATTAAATTTTATATGTTGATACGTACACATAATTGAACTACACGCTCGTACACGTGAGATCTGTTTCCCATACACTGCCATAGAATGTAGTTAGCTAATGTAAATCTAATATTTATTAACATACGAGTTATAAACTTGGTATCAGATTGACTATTATAGTGAATAGGAGGTAGATAAAATTCAATGCTAAACAACGATCCAGCTCTTCAAATTACCGAAAGCATGATTTTTCCTGAACCTGTTGATGCTCCTGAATATTCGCCACTCAAAGTACCGTCCTACTTGATTTCATTACAACATAAGTGGACCTTGATTGATATTAGTCAATAAACTGGTGAAGCTTAACAAGACGCAGGAAAATAATGCAATTGTTCCACGGCTTGTAGTTAAGATACTTACATGCATCGGAACAGTAATACGGATAATAATTAATTTGTATATGGAGAGGGATGTGACAGATGAGACAAAGTTTGTTTAAAATATATATATTTGAAAGATACACATTTAATAGATATAGTCAAAATGGAGGTAATAATATCGATGCTTACATTAAGAAAGCGTTATGGTCAGAAAACTTACAAATACATGCAAGAAACATTTAAAGATACCAAAAGGGTAATCAGAAGGTGGACATCGAATAGGACGATACCATGCAATGTCGAAAAGGACAAAGACGAGAAGACAAACAGTGGTCCACACAGTACACACCAAACTAATGATTGAGCAACATCGACTCCTCGAAAACATGGGCTGAAATAATGTGATCAGGAAGGGTATGGGCCTATGGGGTGGGGTGCCTTTCGTGTTTTAGCAAAACTACAAATCCATAATATTTTCGTGTTTGTTTATCCAAATTGTTTTACCTTCAAATATCGCACAATTATCTAAGCTACATTCCTTGTACAATCTAAATATATCTTATTGAATTAATTGATCGACTTCTGATTAATAATCAATAACAATTTCATTAACTTGTCAGTATGTCATATATAAACAATTACACATGTTAATTTTACGTAATAACATAAGCAGACGTCAACCGATCATAGACAATAATTTATATTTAACACATACATGTGTGAACATTTGTTTCACTAGCCAAGGTGATGAAATAGGTACATAAAATGTAGACACACGTACCTTTATTGTTGTGTCAAACATAGTGTGCATTTGTAAATAATACACGCTATACAAAAGGGAACGGGAGTCAAGAATGAACACGCCAGATATGCAGGAAGCAATGGACACAAGACACAAAATGAAGATAAGCACATCACATAAAGCTAAGAAGATGCGAAAAACGTACCTCACAGGAAGTGAATCCAAGTGCTCGCGAAGAGTAGCCAGTTCCTATTTGCTATAAGGCATCAGCTGTGTTACCCAAAGTCAAGTTCGGTAAAAGGTTTATCGATGATAGAGGACGGAAATCATCCTCGTACCAGGAAAAAGAGGCATTGGTATTTGAGAAATTGATAGTATATATAATGTCAACTAGTTTATGGTGACAACCGTAGAATCTGCTTAGCGATGACCTCATACTTGGAGCAACGTATACACGTTTACATTATCTTTCTTAGGTAGCTTTTGGGTTAGCAACTGAGCTCTGTCTAGAAACAAACACATGTTCTTGTCACAATCCTAGGAATAATGCACGAGTTGAGAAATATAAACTCCATACACTGGTGCTGCAGGAATATTGTTACTGTTGGGAAGTTGATTGCTATGAAAGTAAAGTCGTCACATTTGTTGTATAGCGTTGTTGTTAGACAAAGGTCGAGAAATTAAAGGTAGCCAAGTACTTTTTAATTTAATGTATCTACATCACTAAAGTACTTTTATCTCCGTTGGGTGCTATGCTTGAACGTAACCGATTTTAGCTATTATGTTTAGGCCCTTTCGAATTCTTGTTCCCTAAGATATATAAATTATTGGTTTTCAGATAGTTTGGTTTCGAGTGTACATGATGAAGGTTATTCCAGAAACTCGTCGTTTGCATTAAATTTTATATCTGTCCTCTTTGCTATTTACATATGTATTAGTTCTCAATTTTACTTTAATAATTTAATTAACATAAAATACAAAAAAAGAAATAAGTAGTTATTTGCAGTTAATCACTTAGTTTATACCACCTTTCAAGAGGGACCATGTATATTGAGAAGATGATCCCGTTGATGAACACATATTTCAAATCTCTTTCACCACCTTGACGATAAAGTTATTTCTTCTTGTGCTTACAAATAATGTACATACATATGAAGCTTTATAAAGTGTTACTGTACATTTTATCAACGATTTGTTATGTTTCATCCTAATTTATCAACATTTATTTGTTTGACAAACTTAAGGTAGATGGGGTGTTTAAATTTTCGCGCCTTCTGTGCAAGATGTTGCGCATAGCAACGTAAATCAGGCGACTTGTCGTAAAATCTAATAAAAATAATTTCGTTCCTTATCAATTTTTGAATTCGATTGAAAATTATCATAGTCACTCTTAAAATCATATTTTGATATCATATTTATTGAAAAAAGAGCAAAAAAGCTTCCCATTTCAGTTTGATTGCTGCAATATATTTTGCTTCCGCTTTGCGACCCGGACACGGGGGAGAAGTCAGAAAAAATATTGAAAAGAATTTGACAAAATAGATACTGTAATGTAGATCTGCATCTTTACAATCTGATCTTCGTTTTGGTTGCTTATGAAGCAGTTTCACACTGATTGTACACAACAGAAACAGGACTGAAAAGGGGGATTGAAAAGTTTGAACAATTTGTTTTGTTTTTGTGTTGCTGACTACCGTATGTAGAATTTATATTTTATCGTCTGCAGTAGTCTTGCAATGTCTGAAAGACTTATATCAGGAAGCTTCACAAAAGAACAATCTTTTTCTAGAGCCGTAATTTTAAAAACACCAAAACTGGCAAAAGCTCCATTACAGACCCTCCTATCTGATCTGTGACAGACCTGATGACACAAATTTATGTACTAGACCACACATATGTGCTACCAATTGCAATTCAACCATACATTAGGTACGGAAACTGATTTTTTTTAAATCAACAGATCCAAGAAAACTTTACCTCATTTTAAAGGCATTGTGAAGACATTTTCAAAACAGTTTCACTGTTATCAATACACATAATAACAACGAAGAAATAGCAAATTTTCAATATGAAAATTGCTTACTATTCTAGAAAATCTGTTTCCTGTCTTTAGAAAATAATAAAATATATATTTTTAATCATTTGGGTTATAGTTCTGTTTATATTGCTTCTTTTACATCTTGTAAGTCTTTTTCAATCCTCCATGTTCAGTTTTTTTTGTCAAAATAGAAGCATAGAGCATGAAAATGTCAACCACTCCCATGCAATTCTATCGTCCAAAGTCACGTAACATTAATTATGACGATACCTTTATATATTGTACCAAATTCCTTTCTTCAGAACATCAATTGGTATCAGCAAATTAAATGTGTGTAGTATTTAATTATGCCGTTGTATTTAGAACATATATATGTGGGAAAAATTTCAACAACTCATTTAATGTGATCACACACAAAAATATGTATAATAAAAATAATATCGTTACAGTTTACTGTTAATTACAGTCTGAAAAATAGGGTCATACTATTTCATACATGTGATAAAGCACTAGAGCACATACAGGAGACGCACCTTCAAAATGCAACAGATTGGAAACCAGATGCAGATTTTTATATGTCATGTGCAACATGCATGACATGTGCATTTTTTAAAAATGTTCCAATTAACATGATATAGTAATACGAAATCACTAATTTGTTTCAAAACCAGTTGTTTTAAGCCACGTAGTGTCAAATTATGAACAAAATCAGGTATCATACATTTATTGTAACAAGTAACTGTGGAAAATTTGAATGGCCAATTAAGTAAACAGTACATTTTACAACTAGTATCTTTTTTTTTGTTGTTGTGAGAAAATCCAGGAGATATCTCCCGGCAGGAAACATTTTTTGAGGAAGCAAATCCAGGAGTCTCCTGGATGATCCAGGAGCTATCACATGCATGTATCCTATTTGTCTAAATTTATAATATAACTTTCGATTTAGAAAGTGGCAGTCAGGGAAGGGGGGGGGGGGTAGGGGAATCTTCTATCAATATGGGATGGAAACAGGGGAGAATAGACGTCAAGGGAATAAATTGCCATGTCGTTTTTTTCTAACTGTGAATAGCAGAAGTGAACTGTCACTGCTGCAAGGAGGATTCCTATGTTACATATGTTTTTTTAGCTGAAAATACATTTGATTATTGTTCAACCACATTATTGAGTATCCTTACTATCTCGTGTGCAATGAAAATGGTTAAACTATTTTTAAATCGCAATAAACTGGCTGTATAGTGCAAAAATCTTCAACTATCACGCTGATTTCCAATCAAAACTAAACCTGAAGTTGTTCATGCAATGGAAATAACTCCGTATACACAAAAAAATATGGTTATTATAAACATTTATTTTGATATGAATACAGCTATCTATATTTATTCATTGGACCTAATTATTTAATAAAAATATTAAGCTTAAGAAAAAAGGTACATTTTTTGGCTGTATATCGTTCCCTTGTATTTTTTTTTGGAACGAATATAACTTTCAAACCCTTGTTTGTACCTCAAATATGTCATCGAATTCCGGAAAATGATAATATACATAATCATGAATATTCATATAAAATCTATCAAAAACACTCAGAACTTCCCAGACACAACAAGTTAATAGGAAGGCGTAATCGGAGGTCACCTGAAGATTTTGTTTTTACGCACATCCGGGAACAATTATTTAGGGTAATTTGGAGTTATCTCCCATTGGTTTGCCGTACCTACATACTAATAGATAATGAACCTTTTTCGATGTATTCTGAAACTGAGGTCGACACTGAAGTGGATGCAGTTCTAAATGAAGTCCTATTTGATTACATCCCATCTGATCTTGTTCCATTAAGTCATTGTCGGTTTGTAGTGGACACTCAATTTAGTCAGTCAACCCTTCATGTGTATAATGCCTTGGGGATTAGACCATTAGGATTTTCAGGCTCGATGCACATGTATCTGTATGTCCAATATCCTGGATGTGGTCATGTGGCAAAAATCAAGTGAAGGAACGGTACTTTTGACATTAACACGAAAGCTGCAACAGATGCATTTTATTTTTGTCATTGTGGTATCAGAATTGGATTGTGTCACAACTTTTTACCTAAGAATTGATCAAATGATTGCAATAAATTAGTTCTTTTTCTACAGAAAACTTGAAAACTCACTATCGATTAAATTAAGAAAAATCTCTGATTAAATCTAAAAAAAAAGGTTATATTATAGCTCGATCGTGATGCAAGAAACATATACTTTTGCACAAGGGTGCTAATATGCTATCTGTGAACAGTAGATTTTACTTTTGTGATAAAGACCCCCTCCCCCCACCTCCATTATCCCATATACTTTAATCAGTATAAACATATTTTATACTCCCATTGATATAATAGATAAACCTTTTTTATTCACACCCACATAGAAATTACAAGATTGTCCTTACTAAGTGAAAAAGATCGATGGTCCTAAATGTAAATTAACATGATGTAATATTGTTATTGAAAATGTTGGTATTAATTTTACCAACATACATGCAGTGGTGGGTTCAAAGTGGTCGTTAAGAGTAAACTTTATGATTTAGTCTTTGTCCCCCTCATTTATGGTAATTTGGATATCCACTTAAACTAGTCAAAACTAAAAACACAGTTTTCAATAAATCAAATACACATCTGGAGTGGAGGGAACTGGTTTAGGATATTATATATGCAAGTTAGTGAACAGCATTTTTAGGCATGAGATCCTTAAATGTGTTTGCATTAGCACCTGCGTAGTAGTCTCGGTAATCTTTTGTCATGGAACATTTTGATTAATTAGTCTTGGAAGATAGTGATGAATAATTTGTAATGTACATAAATTAATTCAAGGACTGGCTTGAGAACAAAACAAAACACCACTAGCTGATTTAACATTTGATTTATATTAATAAAAGAATATCGCTTTTGAATTAATATTATTATCCCTGTATTTGTATACTGAAAAACATGAAAACAATTATATGTATCCATGCAGTGTACAATGTACACATACACATGGCTGAGCTCAGAGAGTCTGGCGAAAGTACATGTATACAGTTCCTGAAAGTTATAGAGCATGCTAACGCCAGACTAACAATAAAACAGGCAACAGAACCACTAACCTTTGGCATGTAACTGACAGACCTATAATTACATACACTCTAGTACACAGGGTTTCAATTTAGGGCATTTTTTAGTTCACTTTTTAAATAATTCGACCAGTAAAATTGACAACAAAGGTGTATATACAAAAAATAGTATTAAGCGATTTTAGCTATCCTGTTAAATAAAAACTATATTTTTGCACAGAGGCAAAACCTTTTATTAACAAAAAAACAAACAAACAGCAAAGAAAAGGCGGGGACGACAAAATGAATAGGCAACATTATACATCCCAATTTTTGCTATACAGTATCCTTTCTAACTCCTAGACACTTATTTAGCGTTCCAATTGTTTGAGCATAGGTTTTTAATTTTCTAAATCTTCACTTTTGCTGCAAGAATTCTTAAATTAATGTTTTGAACCATTTTTTTTAATGGTAAATTTCACATTTTAATGTAAAAGTTGGCATTAAATAATTCATCTGAATAATATCTTAACTCTCATATTTGTTTTCAAATAAATCAATTCACTGATTACCTAATAAAAACTTTTTACATGTTATATTAATACAATATACATCAGAGATATACTACTCTATATATTTCTGATATGAACGGGTTATTGAAAGCGAGATCATAATTATTTACAGAGTTATCGAACCTGATTATGACTGGTATAGTTGGATATGAAAACTTTCAAGGTCAAAGGTCAAGGTCAAACTGCGATCATGATGGTCGACGAGACAATGTCTCATCATTATACAACCACATACCAAATACCATTAACCTATCTAAAAAGACAAAGTTCTTGCCCAGACACAAAAACACTTTAAAAATATCAATTATTTGACCTTGAATTCAAAGGTCAAACTGAGGTCATGATGGAACACGACACACCGTTTCATGATTATACACCTACATACAAAATATCATTAAGCTACCATAAAAGACAAAACAAGTTATGACGCGGACACCATAACAATTCAAGATATACATTATTTTATCTTGAAGGTCAAGGACAAAATGTGGTCAGGATGGTACATGACACACCCTCTCATGAATATACACCTACATACCAAATATCATTATCATATCTGAAGAGGCAACAAAGTTATGGCCCGGACAGATAGTACATTTGCAAATACATTCAGATTTAACAATGAGTTATCTCCCTTTTTTGTCTATTTTCTTGTATAATTTTACTTATATCTTTTTTCATTTGGACGATGACCCACCAATTTATTAATTTTATCTTTTAAAGAAACATTTGGACCATTCAATTGCAAAAAATCAGAAAATTTCTATGGATTAGAAATTGATATTTTCAACAGATAAATGCATTCAATAACGATTGTTCCTTCTTTGTCCATATAAATTTGTCCCATTTTCCCTTCAATTTTCAAATTAAAATTTTGAGCTTGGAATGCCGGTGACCCCCATTTGTTTTATCTTTTTGTTTGGAAGGGCATATTACAAGGCAGTTTTCTTTAAAAAAATTTAAAAAAAATCTATGGATAAAAAATTAGACACCCCATCTACCTTAAGACACTCATCACTATATCGTATGGTGATGGAAGTTTTGTTTCAGAGAATGTTTATACCGAAAATGTGACAAAAATATAAATTAATACACAATAGAACCAGCGTATGTAGGCTTATTGAATCCAGTTTAAAATAGACAAATTAGGTCTGTTTAAAAATGAGATATGCATTTCCTTTTTATGAACCAATATATTAAAATGAAACAGACACATACCGGGGTAACACATAATTATATTTGAGGACATTTAGAACTCTGAAGATGTTCCAGGTAGAGCTTACAATATAAACAGAATAATATTCAAAGTCATTATAAAACCTCAATAGAAAAAATAAAATGCAATTATTGTATTCCATAGTTTCTGCTGAGAAAACTATAATTATCCTAGTTTACTGATTTAATTATTATGAACAAATATTAGTAAATCTTGTTATATTTAGCTTCACATATCACATACACATGACATAGACAATGCTATAACAAGCAAACGGTTCATTGGTTATTCTGGTAATAAATGAGTGCAGAAATAAGAAAATTGGTATTTTACTATCAGCATTTATATACAAAATAATTATATTGCTTTTATATACATAAATTTATTTTTATTGTATTTGCTGTTATTTCTAAATAACTATTTTTAGTATTTGATATTTAATTTTAATCTATTTTATAAATAAGAGCAAAAAGCAGACTACAGAAGAAATAAAAAGCAAAGGTGCGATAAACAAGTACCTAGTCCCACATGTGCAACAAAGCTTGCACCTATTTTTTCAATCATCTGATTAAAATCAGGGTGAGCTTTTGTAATGATGCAGCGTCCGGTGCCTGTCTTTAGATTACACATTTTCATCTTCATTGAAATCACTGAGTCAATATGACCCAAACATCCTTTGATGGTACCCATTCTTAGTTGTATACAATAGGTCCAACAAACCTTTAAGATATTCACTATTATTGAATAAACGTTATGGAAAGCATAAAGGACAATTCAGAGACACTGGCAACATTGGCCTCACAAGACACCGGGAGAAGACAAACAAAACACAAAAGACACACCACAACACAACACAGAAAACTGAAATGATGACCAACACGAACCCGAGGACAACAGAAAACATTTAATAGGCCACTACAGCCTTATCTGAAGCCAAAACCAGCTCCAATGTAAGCTGTAAGGGCTCTATAAAGCTCCTTGACATGTATCTCATTTCCCCCTTACGGTTGTTAAAACAAATAGTATAATAAGTATAGGCAATGGATGATGCATAGGCTTATTGTGTTCAAAGTATTCCTCTTAGTATATGAAAAAAAACCTAACACGAATTGTGTAGTTTTTCTGATACAAATGTGGCAGTCCACTCATTTACACACAGACCTTGTTGACAGATAATACTTCCTTAGTTTTATTAAACTTGAAAGTTAACTTTTTGTTGTCAAAATTTTAATGTGATCGTGACCAATAAAATATGTATCAAATCTGCCAATATAATTACAAAATAACTAATTGCTTTTCATTACAATTATACATCCAAGGATAATTTACACCTCCAGTTCAAAAATGGCATCAGGCTATTTTCATTCGATAAACAAGTACATAATTATGTAAACACTTATTGAAATCACAATCGTGACAGATAATTAATATGATAATAAATAAATAATGAAAGTATTTACCTTAGAGAAAACCGTTATAAATATCTCCTAACGTGTGAGTTAAACTTTGCATATGTTCTTTGTTTCATAATGAGAATTTCTGTCCAGGTGAAAACTACTAATACAATGTTTGTATCCGTGTACAAAACGTTATGCATCCGGTTTAAGTACTTTAACATGCTAATATGTATATGATAATTAGAATTTCCAAGAATAACTAGTTAAACTGGATTCTATGCTGAAAATAACTGAAATATATTTTGGCATATCAAGTATTGTAAAACAACAGGAAATATTTTTCTAACTGATGAGAGAGGGACGTCGTGGTCGTGATCGTATGGTAGTTGGATTCATAACTACTTATGCAATTAGTACCAATCACCACTAACGGTGTGAGTTCGAATCCTTTTCATGGCGAGGTGTACTCGATACAGCATTGATAATAATTGTCAATGAGTTGCGAAGGTCGGGGGGAGGAGGGGGGATGAGGGTACTCTGGTTACCTCAACTAATAAAACTGACCATCACGATACAACTGAAATATTGTTGAAAGTGGCGTTAAACAGCATTATACTGATGAGAGTGCATGGTTACTATCATTATCGATTTGAGGTATTATTATCTTGTACTTACTTCCTATAAAGCCACACCCAGAGTTTCTCTACATTATAACAACTACTTCAGCTATATAAACACCCATTTCATCAAAAAGTTCAATACAAATTCCTCTGTATATTCACCCTAAAGTATAAGTAAACACATAATTCAACTCGTTGAATTTTCCACATGTGATGTCATTCGATAAATACCGGGAAATTCTCGACGATTGAAATCTTAACATCGCGTAGCAGAAGTTACCCGATCTCGGTGTTACATTAGCCTCTGAACGTAATATGGCATCTGCTTAAACAAAAACTAACCCAGTTTTCTCCCATGTAAAATTTAAAATTAACAATATTGATTCTTTGGTGAGGGGTTTTGGCGATTTCCGAGAAAAAAATACTAAGTAAAGAAAACATGCAATGTTACACATTGTTGTAATTTCTCGACAAGAATTAATAATTGATTAATCCACCATACTTGTACTAATATCAGAAGATGACAAACTGATTTTATTACGACATCATACAACATGGGGTCGAATCCCTCACAATGAAACTGATCAAATGGATATATACTCACTTTTCTGTCCTTTCCCCATTCATGACTCATCACCGGGTTTGTAACTAGAGTAACACGATGATGGCAACTAATGGAGCAGGAACTGCTTACCCTTCCGGAGCACACGAGTTCACCCCTGGTCTTAGTGAGATTTGTGTTCCTCCATCTTTAGTTTTATGTGTAATGTTTTGTAGATCGTTATTTGTTCTTTTGTCCTTCTTCTTTTGACCATTCTGTTGTCTGTCTTTCTTCGATTAACGAATTATGAATACCCCTTTGGTATCTCTCAAATTAAACTATTAGTCGTAGTTCACACCCATACAGCATGATACACTTCTTGCTGTCTACAAAATTAATACAAACACAGTTTTATAGTCGATATATTGGGAAACCAAATAATTTAAAAATGTTTAGGAACAAGTAAGCTGACATAAATAAGACAGCCTTAATTGGCTGAGGTGACATATGTCTGACGGTACCTTAATTGGCTGAGGTGACATATATCTGACGGTGCCTTAATTGGCTGAGGTGACATATGTCTGACGTGCCTTAATTGGCTGAGGTGACATATGTCTGACGGTGCCTTAGTTGGCTGAGGTGACATATGTCTGACGGTGCCTTAATTTTCTGAGGTGACATATGTCTGACGGTGCCTTAATTTGCTGAGGTGACATATGTCTGACGGTGCCTTAATTGGCTTTAAATGGTTCATTGGTTACACAGACAAATATCACAGTACCCCAACTATTTGATGCGTTGGTGATAATATCAGAATTTACTATAAGCTCTGTCAGCACAAAGTTTATAAAAGAGTATTCAAATATCATTCTAATATGACGTCCCGTATTCGGTATGCAAATAAAGGCATGTTTGAATAACAATCAAATATAGGCCACACATGCGCGCTGAGCTAAAAAAAACAAAAAACACCTACATATCGCTCGGTGTTAAATATTCATGAATATAATGCCTACCCATATTTGAATAACAATAAAGTATGACCGGCATGAATTATTTCTTAATTTCAATGCAATACTGAGCATAAAAATGTATTCTTGCATATCCCTGTGTCTAAAAAGCTCAAAAATTACAATTCCGGGAAATAGTTTTGAACGACTTTGGCACATAAACAACGTGACGTCATATGAAGACTTCCAGTTTAAAATGTAAATATCAGACGTTATTTGGCTTCGTGTACGCTTCAATGTAGATAGAATTTAACTAAAATAACTTTTCAAGGTAGGCATTTTAGTTATTTTTGTGTATTGTTGTACATATGACATGTAGGATTTCACGTTTCAAGATGACGGATCCTTAACATTGACCGCCTCGAATTTTAAAATTGCCGTATTTGTCCTATTAGAATCGAAATAATTCATGCCGGCCATGCTTTATTGTTATTCACATATGGGTAGGCATTATATTCATGAGATTTAACCCCTCGCTATCGCTCGGGGTTACATATTCATGTATATAATGCCTACCCATATGTGAATAACAATAAAGTATGGCCGGCATGAATTATTTCTTAATTAATGCATAACTTGGGTTCAATCATTCAATCATGCAGTCTTCGAAAACAAGATATTTCACATTTTCCTCCATCTTACGTTTCGATCAACAAATAAACTTGTTAGCAAATAACAATGCCATAACACGTATCGGGGAAGTATTTAACGTTCAGTCAATCCGAATTGCCAGCTTGCTACCATGATTGATTTCTGATTTGAATGAAAGCAATAAACCATTTGGATGACCACCCAAAACACCACTTTGTAAAGTTATGTGTATATGGTTCAGCAGTATGTTAGAATTATGAGACACACAAAGCAATAATAAAACCCCACACGGTCATTTGTACTAGTTGATCTAAATAGTTAGTAACTATATTTCACTCTTTTCCGGGTTGGACATGATACTGATGTTCCTTGAATTGTAGGAAGAGAAGACAGAGAAATGTCAAGACCACCAAGAAAACAAAGGGCGTCAAATATCATTCAGGTATAATTTTAATGTATATTAATTGTATTTCCTATTTACTATCTAATTGATTAAGCAACGAGTAACCAACGACATTTCATTATTTATCATTGAATTTTAACAAGATAACAACTATAGGTATCGCTAGAGAAGCGGGAACTTCCTATCCTTCCGGAGCACCCGAATTCATTCCCAGTTGTGGTGTGGTTTCTGTTGTCCAATCGTTCTTTCTATGTCTAGTGTTTGTCGGCCGTTGTTGTCTTATTTTTTTGCCATTACTTTTTGCCTTTAGTATCTTCATATCATTTGTACTGAGAAGCAACGCTAATTATATAATTTTCATTCGTAATAGCTCATTCCTTTAATTTTATTGGAAGTTATTGCCGTTTAGCGAACAATATTTCAGCTATACATGTATCAAGGCGAGAACACATTTAGATGAAATGCACTAAATACATGTCTATCATTAGGTCGTGTCAACAATAGCTATGGCGGACCACAATATGATAATGTAGTGAAAGGAGACCTATGAAGTAATGATACAAACCCTACTTCCTGTACAGATATAATGAGTATAAACGTTGAACACGTCGGTCAGAAAGAAGACTTATACGTCAATGACACAAAGGAGTGTGATAATATGTATTCTAACACAGAATTGAGTGAGAAGATTTCAAAGTATCGTATCGCAGTGAATGATCTTGCCTTGGTTGTAGAAATGAAAAAGAAAAGTACAGATTTTAAAGACGAATTTTCTGTAAGAATCATATATTATTCATTGACCTTCTTTAACCAAATAACAACATATCTTTGCGATCATTTAGGGCCCATAATTTGCATTCAAGTCTACCTTTCGTGAGTTTCGTGTCTACTCTAGTGGGATATTCCAAAACTCCGAAACTCCATATATCGTATATGCGCTATGATTAGAAATATTTCCAGAAATTATTCTTTTTGTAATTGGTGTCAAAAAGTAGTTAATAAATGTCATTAATTATATTTAATTTTTTATTTTAAGCAAGTAACCTGAAGCACTATTTCACAATCAGTTTTATTTTAATATATTTAACACTTAATTAATAACAAATAATTTTAAATATTATCAACTGTTTTCTTTTTTAATTATTTATACAGAACTGATATCGTTCATGTTGATATCTTAATATTTGTATGTATGGTTATTGTATTCTTAGTAGAGGTTTTGCTAAGCAGGAGGAGGTAAAACCTTAGGCGTGTAGAAACAAAGTCTGCTTTGGGGGCTATAACCACTTCATAAGGATTCGAATCAAGTACTTACCTCGCCCTTAAGACTGGACAAAAAGGAATGCCTCATGATAAGAGAATTTCATACTTCTATTCAACGTAAAAGATGAAGTAAACAGGTCTTCGCGTGCCAGTTCCAAGCACAATGTTATATCTCCTCATTTACCTGTGACAATGGAAACACTGGGCCAGTGCATTCCAGTATCGTATCTTATTATCTGCATAATTTGTTATGTGTAATCTTGAGCTAGCAAGGAAACTAGCTGAAATTCTGCTAAGTTTTTCTGCTAAATTGGTGTTAAATAGCAATCAATGTATTGTTATAGATGTTACCAGTAGGATTAAAATATCCACATACGGAGGGAACAAAGGAAGAAAATAAGCAAAAGAACCGTTATCTGACTACATTTCCATGTAAGATATATTATATAAGTTAAACATATGATAAATATTAACATATTATCTATGTAAAGAATATGAATAAATATAACAATACTCATTTGTAATAGTCACTTTTTTGTTACCTCTTAACGCCACGATATGGTGGAATGTTTGCCAATGCAGGTCCAATATCAATGTAGATTNGTATGGTTATTGTATTCTTAGTAGAGGTTTTGCTACACTAGAGGAGGTAAAACCTTAGGCGTGTAGAAACAAAGTCTGCTTTGGGGGCTATAACCACTTCATAAGGATTCGAATCAAGTACTTACCTCGCCCTTAAGACTGGACAAAAAGGAATGCCTCATGATAAGAGAATTTCATCCTTCTATTCAACGTAAAAGATGAAGTAAACAGGTCTTCGCGTGCCAGTTCCAAGCACAATGTTATATCTCATCATTTACCTGTGACAATGGAAACACTGGTCCAGTGCATTCCAGTATCTTATTATCTGCATAATTTGTTATGTGTAATCTTGAGCTAGCAAGGAAACCAGCTGAAATTCTGCTAAATTGGTGTTAAATAGCAATCAATGTATTGTTACAGGTGTCACCAGTAGGATTAAAATATCCACACACGGAGGGAACAAAGGAAGAAAACAAGCAAAAGAACCGTTATCTGACTACATTTCCATGTAAGATATATTATATAAGTTAAACATCAGATAAATATTAACATATTATCTATGTAAAGAATATGATAATAAATATAACACTACTCATTTGTAATAGTCACTTTGTTGTTGCTTCTTAACGCCACGATATGATGGCATTTTTGCCAATGTAGGTCCGATATCAATGCAGATTTAGTTTAATGAAATATTCCACATTCTTGACTACTTAACGTATAAGATGAAATGCAGTGGTCTTCAACACACTGTTCTATCCCGTCGTTTACTTGTAACAAAAGAAACGTGCATTCCAGTACCTTATTATCTACATAATTTATTATTCGTAATCTTGAGCTAGCAAGGAAACCAGCTGAAATACTGCTGAGTTGGTGTTAAATAACAACCAATGTATTGTTACAGGTGTTACCAGTAGGATTAAAATATCCACACACGGAGGGAACAAAGGAAGAAAACAACCAAAAGAACCGTTATCTGACTACATTTCCAAGTAAGATATATTATATAAGTTAAACATATGTGGCCTCCGATAGAAGTGACGTCATCATGACAAAGTTTTATCGGGGGAAATTTTCAAAGCTTACGAGAATGGATGGGTTTATTGTGTTTAATGTCACTTTTTATGAAAATGGATTTAATATAGATGTGCTAATGAAATATTCGTTAAAAAAGTAAGTCAATTAATTGTTATTTCATTTAAGAAATAATTTGTACAATCACATAATATTTTATGTTCAACTACCCTGCAGTGTTTTTCTAGTCTACATGTAGTATATTTTCATGCCGTGTATGTTGTTTCAATAAATACCCTTTCATTAGACTGGTTATAATCCTTGAACTTTGCAAGTGTAAATTAAAATAACACTTGCTAAGTAGATCTATGACATAAAACATCTGCTTAACAAGGTATAAAAATATGCATTCGAATATTTAACCTTTTGGGGCCCCAACATTTGTTTGACGAAATATAGGTCAGAGTTAGTCAACTTAGTGACATCAGAATAAACAAAAATCAGCTGTTTTTTTTTAAATATTGGAAATATCTATAATAAGATTGGCACCTTCTGTTAAATGTATTGAGGATTCACATCCCTGGAGACCAACAAAACTTGAACAGTCTTTCATCATGTCGGCAATCTTTTCTGTTTCAATGCTCAATTCTTTGGCTGGAGGTCCACCGCCTGTTTGAGTAGTATATTTCTTCCTGTCTGTATACTGCTTTTTTGCACTAGTTTGCATATTTTGCCATTTTGTTTTTACTTCTTTATCGGTTCTGTGATGTAAGCCGAGCGAATTGATCTGGACAGCAATGTCTTTCCAAATAGAGTTATTTCTGCTGTTGGTCACAGAATTGGCCAGTTTGCTACGCAGTGCAGACATATTGTCCTGTACCAAGTGTCTAAGTAGTGAGATTTCCGAACTATCCCAATTTGAGCTAATTTTACTCTTATCAGTATCGTCTGTAAAATTCTCCATTTTATTTTTCGAATAAATTGATAAATCGCAAAAAATGCACACGCAATGTTGAATTGTGGGATATTAAACACGGTTTAAATATAATTACAAACTTTAATTGACACTTACTTAAATTTAGCCTTAAATATGCTTTGTGCAACCGATTTTAAACAGTTGTTTAACTAATTGATACTTAGTGATTTAAATAACACTTATCTTTTAATTGGTATTTAACTTAAATGACGTTTGTGCAACCCAGTCCTGATAAATATTAACATATTATCTATGTAAAGAATATGAATAAATATAACAATACTCATTTGTAATAGTCACTTTGTTGTTACTTCCTAACGCCACGATATGGTGGAATTTTTGCCAATGCAGATACAATATCAATGTAGATTTAGTCTAATGAAATATTGCACATTCTTGACAGCAACATACTATGTTCAACACAGAAAAAAGCATGAATTGGTGACATGTTTTGTGTGCATAGGCATATATTATTATTGGAACATTTCGATCGCCCATATTAAACTCAAAAATATCATGAGCCTTTGTTTAAGCAAAGATTTAAAGCCAGAAAAATCCTGATTTATCGAGTCTTGATATACTGTTCATATTATACGTTATCAGTCTCGAGATGTTATATATCCCGTATTAAAGGGCAGTGTTTTTGTTAAAAGGTGAGACTGATAACATTCTTATCTGAATGTTCCAACATTAATACGTATGTACTTATTATAAGAAAAACATAAATTACGTGTATCTTTGGACCAATACACAACATGCGATTATTGATTTTTCTGTCCCGTATGAAATACACAGCACAGGCAATAGGTGAGAGACGTAGTCAGCTGTGCAAAATGTAAATAGACAGCACATAGGCGAGAGAAATTATTGATTTCCTGTCACCTCACTCTTTCCATGAAGCCTTGGAAGTACCTTGTTAGCCAACCCAAATTATATTTGCCACGAGAACATCAGATAAGAGGGTTTATATGTTTTAATATTTAGATGACCATTCAAGGGTTAAGTTAACAGAAGCCAGTATCAAAGACTATGTAAATGCCAATTATATAAAGGTATGAATGTTTGCGTTGTTAGAAATATTAACAAGTAAGTATGATACAGTGACCAAGTAAAGCCGTGGTAGGAACCATGGAATTATCACTCAATATAAAATTAATAACAAAAAGTACCACACTGTCGGAACAGTTCCAATATCCAACATCGCAGAAACAGGCAACATCGATACACTTAACACACAAATACATTACCGTTCACGTTCCTGGCTTGTTATATATGTTACATGCGTAATTATAATGTAGGATTAATCCACATATTGTGTCAAGTAGTATATAATGGAGAACAAATTGTGTGGCTTAGAAGGAAATTTAAGAATTATGATGGACAAGTCATCTTATAGTTATATTTGCACATGTCTAAGCAGCAAATCGATACCATTGTGTCTCTGTTTTGTATGGATTGTTTATTTTGATATGTTTGTTCATGGTATAATTTCTGAAGAGGAAGTGAAGTAATCTCTTAACATATTACATTTGCAGAGTTACAGCCACGACAGAGCATATATAGCTACTCAAGGTATGCATATTAAAAATGTAGTATTCTCAAAAATATAACAATAAAATCTGAAAGTGACACAATTAAGGACATTAAAATATAGAATAACTTTTGCTGTTTCATAATTAATTTCGAATCAGTAAAAGAAAGTGTAAGCAGTGATGGTCAACAATTCCATCAATATCAGGAAAATGGACAATCACCTCTCACCTAAGCGTATTGAAAATATCAAAGACCATGACATATGGCGGTAGAAATCTAGATTCTGACCAGCAACAGACACATATATGTTTCGTGCTTAAATCGGAGAGAGAGATATCCCAATCTCTAGATAATTGGATCTCCAAGGGCAATATATATATAACCAAATGTGTATGCTTTGCATTCCAGGACCAAAGAAGATAACGTTAAATGGTTTTTGGCAGATGATTTGGCAAGAAAATGTCGGTAAAATTGTAATGGGTACACAATTAACAGAAGAAGCGAAGGTAAGAATAGCAATATTTACAAAATTAACAGAAGGAGCGAAGGTAAGTATAGCAATATATACAAAATTAACAGAAGGAGCGAAGGTAAGTATAGCAATATTTACAAAATTAACAGAAGGAGCGAAGGTAAGAATAGCAATATGTACAAAATTAGCAGAAGGAGCGAAGGTAAGAATAGCAATATTTACAAAATTAGCAGAAGGAGCGAAGGTAAGTATAGCAATATATACACAATTAACAGAAGGATTGAAGGTAAGTATAGCAATATTTACTACTCTATCTTAGTACAATTAAATGGTAATAAACGTTAATATATATAACACATGTTTGGTCCTAATAGTAACGGTGTTTCACCAACAAATTATACCTTCTCAGTTGAACGTCAATAAATCACTATCATTCATTGACTCTGTTATGGTACTGCCCATCGCTATATTGCTCATTATTGTGATGGTAAGTGGTCGCCTGAGTGGAATCGAGTCTGTGCAAGTTTATTTTTTTTTTTTATTAATAAGAATAAAATGAAAAGAAAATAAAAACCACAAATGACTGCTCACTTTCCTGGCTTGTAACAGACATTATGGGCTCAATTTTCCCCTTTTACTTGTAAAGGATCTAGTATAGTACCTGAGTTCACCACCCGGTATTTAGTGGGGTTAGTTTTATATGTATGTTTTGTAGATCGTTGTTTGTCCTCTTGTACTTTTTTCTTTTGGCCATTGTGTTGTCTGTTCTTCTTCGATATACGGTTTCTGATTACCCCTTTGGTATCTTCAAACTCTTGTTTACTTCACTCTTAAAACGTTTGTTTTTCTCAATAATATATCAATAATAATGCTTATCGTATAAACGACGAAGGGAATAACGGGTCATAAAGGTATTGCCTACTTGATCCTTTGCGGGTATATCGTCAATCTCTCCCTCTACATGATCATCTTCTGCAATGCATAGGACGATTCAAATACGCGAATGAATGCTCTGATTTTTAATAGATAACAGGCTCCTGTAGCACCTCATAACTAAGGTATATGATATGTTCTGTGCCTATCTTTAGCTCTGTGTTTTTTACTTGAGACAATTATAATGTAGATTGTACAATATTGTGCCTATGTAATGTTTTACTGTGTATAAACTATTTATCGTTATCAATACTGATGGCACAATAATAAAGCAATTCATCCTGTCCTGGTTTATTCGACTAGTCAAATTACATTGACTGAATAAATTGTTGCTATGCGGTTACTAACCAATATACATGTATATTTTTTCCTGGACCGATAGGAGTTATGCAATGGTAAGAAACAGTAACAGTATAAACGATGCCATCACATGGGTCACCATCAAAAACGATTAGAACGACATTATATCTGGTCTTTTTTGTAGAGTTTGTCAGTATTGTTTTTTTGTTTTTTTTGTTTTTTTTGGTGTTTTGATATATACGTACATTGTGGGAATATATCAAATGCATTTGCACACGCTGCGAATCTAGACAGAACTTTTTGTAGAAACGAATATTTATATATTCCAACGTTGTACATATGTTGGCTAGATATCATATCAACTATTTATTTTAACATGATTTCATTAGCTAAATCACAAATAGTAATGTAATTATATTTCCAGGGAGTCGTGGCCGAGATCACATGCTACTTCGAATTACATATAACAGGTGCCGATCCTGTCGGTCTTATTTCTATGATACTTTCTTCATCAACAAATCAAACGTAATGACAATTAAGAAATGTAATGAATGGCGAACGACAATTTCGAGTAATTTAACATATGACTATATTTGTATTCATAGATAAAGTGTGAACACTATTGGCCACAAACCACGACATCACCGTTAGAATTAACAAACTTCACACTGAATATGACTGTAGAGAACAAACATACAATTTATATTGATCGATGCATTGAAATTATAAATAAAACAGTAAGTATAAGATTTTCATCTACATTCCCTTCTAGACTGGACGAACTAAGTTTTCTCTACCATATGCTAATACTTACAGTTTTGACGAGAATGGGCGTTGTAACCAAGGAGAAATTCAAAAACTGTTTAGTCCGAAAGCTATTTATTTTTCCGATTCATGAAAAGTCTTCAACCTGTGATTTCGCTTTGAAATTGATTGTATATTTGGCTTCCCACGTTTGTTGATTTCTTTAGTTGGTTCTCTTTTGACTATTAGTTTAAGGGATAGTACATAGTAAATATGCCGATACCAAAATCAAAGTTAAGTAAAAATAGGACCAACAGTTATATCGCTCCTCTTTCTCTTTTATTAGATCTTTAGATATATATTGCTGATATTTCGCCTTTACTACTATATTATATCTGATAGATACTAAACGTTAGAGAAGATCGAAGGTGAAATGAACAATGAACAATCAAGAGACACAAACAAGAATGGACACAAGACACAGAATGAAGAGAACTAAAACAACACAACACTTAAAAACAAATTTAGTTCATGCTTTAAGCTTAGATGATCATCAAAATCGACCAGGTATTCATTCTTCAAAGTCCGTCATTGAACGTCGTTTTAGGAGATTTACGAAGATTTAACAAAATGTCACCCAGCCGTCACAAAAAGTGCGCGTGAAACTGCACATACCGGAGACATGCGATACTTTCTACATTTGTTCGGTATCAAAAGAAAAGATGTTGATATCACTCCACATTTGTTGTATATGCTTTGTTGGTTCACGAACGAATGATGATATAAATTCTTCTTAATCTTACCATAACAGTTGATAATCGTATAAAAGTTTACATGATATGTGTAAAACTGTGAGTATTCCCGAAATCAAATTATTTTATGAATTAAATGGAATATATACCCATAATTCTACCCAAGTGATTCAAGTTTGCTGCAAATGACCCAACACAAGCTCGGTTCAGCAAAGGACTTACAAACATGCAATTACATTTTTCTCCATCTTAGCACGAGACAGTTGTATATAATTTATCTTCGTCTTTTCCGGCTTTTGACGCAGTTTTTTTTTATTTTATGAATACATATAAGCAATCATGTGTGTGTTTTTATATAATTTAGAGCCATCAAAAAGATTGGTTACAAATTGAATTGTGAATATCGTACCAACATCTTTGTTGAAGTGTTGTCATTAACGATTTCGTTTCCAATGTGCATATATACTAAATGTATTATTGAATTAAAATTATTGATGTTTTCGCTTGTATGTGTATTCATATTGTTTTGTATACTCAATGATATTTTTTTTAACTTAAGACTCAGACAAAAAGATTGGTCCATCACTTTCATTTCACAGAATGGCCAGATCATGGTGTTCCAGAGAAAGCAAATTTAGTGAAATTTCATAGAAAAATAGAAAAGTCAGTTCAACACCGTGTAAGCTACGGGGACCATTAGTGGTTCACTGTAGGTAAGATTATTTTACTTCAATTTTGCTTCCTACTCGATGACCTGTCTATCATAACATATCATAAAGCATATTTATATATGGATATTTGTCTTTATGTTTGATAACAGTTTATTGTCTTGTACTTTTTGAACCTGACTTATTCTAGTAGTATATTTTCTTACAAATATACTTACTTGTTTAGTATTTTGGTCAGATACATAATACGATTTTTATATGAAAATGTAAAATTGTTTTATAGAATAGGTGAAATCAAAATAATCTTTATCAATCATCTTGTACCTAAAAATAAACAATATATTTCAAAGTGACAACATTTTCTATATTAGTTTTTTTCAATATTTGTTGTATGTTCACCCAACATTCTTTTAAACAGGAACACAAAACAAAGCAATGTAGGTAATCTTTATCTTGAACATACAAATTACATATCACCACTCACGTTGTGAGTTCGAACCCCACTTAAGTGATGTGTACCCGATACAACATTATGTGATAAAGTTTGTCAGTGACTTACAACAGGTCGGTGGTTTCCACCGGGTACTACGGTTCCCTCCACTAATAAAAGTGACTGCCACGATAGAGCTGAAATATTGTTGAAAGCGGAGTTCAACACCATCAATCAAACCATAAAAATTACATTGATTATTATTAGCAAATTTCTATTGTAGTTTCTTTGTATGAATTATAATGTTTCTTTCTTATACTACTCTGTTCATGTATGAAATAAATGATACGTATAACGTGTAATATATATAACAGATGTTTAATCTTTGGGTTTCTGTGTAGTGTTTTGTAGATCATTGTTTGTCCTTATTTCCGTTTTCTTTTGTCCATTGCATTTTTTGTCCTTGTGTCGTTTTCTTTTGTCCATTGCATTGTTTGTCCTTGTGTCCGTTTTCTTTTGTCCATTGCATTGTTTGTCCTATGTCCGTTTTCTTTTGTCCATTGGATTGTTTGTCCTTGTGTCCGTTTTCTTATGTCCATTGCATTGTTTGTCCTTGCGTCCGTTTCCTTTTGTCCATTGCATTGTTTGTCCTTATGTCCGTTTTCTTTTGTCCATTGCATTGTTTGTCCTTGTGTCCGTTTTCTTTTGTCCATTGCATTGTTTGTCCTTTTTCCGTATTCTTTTGTCCATTGCATTGTTTGTCCTTGGATTGACGACGGCCTCTGATTAACACGTTGCTGTATTCACAGTTAACTTAGAAAAACAGCTGCGTTTCACAATGTTTTGTTTTGTTTTTCACCTCATATTCCTTATATATTTCTTCAAGTATGAAATAAGTGATAGATATAACCTATAATATATATAACAGCGCAGGTATTGGTTGAACTGGTACTTATATAGCACTCGATGCATTGTATGAAAATGGACAACAAACTGGTTTTGTTGATGTCAAGGAACTTACAGAGATGATGAGACAGAACAGGATGAATATGATTCAAACAGCTGTAAGTTGTGCGTCATGAATGAAGAAATATTCTGGAGAAATGCTTTTATAAAATAGTTAAACAATGTAGAAACGTAAACTCTGCAGCATTTAATTCAATTTGGTTGAAATTAAACTTAACACTTTAATAACTGTGGTGTGTGTGTGTGTGTGCGTGCGTGCGTGCGTGCGTGCGTGTACTGATTATATACACATTGTCTTGGTCCCGTAGAATTTAAATTATTTTCTGATTTATAGTGTATTTAATGCTTTTTAATCCAGAAACGCTGCACGCACACTAAATTAGATACATGCATGTTATGTAAATATATGAATATCGTCCTAGGACATAATATATGTATTTCACGTTCATATTGTTTTCACATTTTTCAAATATTATTTTTCTACGCTTCTGTTATTTTGTCACATACATAGTATAGGTATTGAATGTCGCGCTATATAACAATCCTATTCCTAGTCTCCAAATTAAAGAAAATGTTGCTTTTCTAGCATGGCAATTTGTATTATCAGGTTGAAGTAAATGTCATATTAGTCGTGTTAATAAGTTTTAATATGACTATATATATACTATAGGGTCAGTATGAAATGGTGCATGATGCTCTAATGGAAGCATTTACAGTTGGTGATACGTCAATCCCAGTAGACAACTTCCATTACGCACAAAATTCAAAGAAAATCCAAATAAATACCAAGATCCGTACAGAATATCAGGTAGTAAACTATGAACATCTAAGAACGAGAAACACAAATTGATAATACAAAAAGAGTTTGAAGATACCAAAGGGAGTAATCAGAATTCGTATATCGAAGCAGACCAGACAACACAATGAACAAAGGAAACGGAACAAAGGGGCAAACAACGATCTACAAAACATACATATAAAACTAACGATTGAATAACACGAACTCCACTAAAACCCGGGGGCGAACTAAGGTGCTCCGGAAGGGGGTCAATTCATATCTAGTCACATCTAACATATGAATAGGCAAGAACCATCAAATAAATTACTATTTAGTGAACAATTTGAAAATAAAGATCTGATATCTGATAATTTAATAAGCTTTTGGTTCATGTCACCAATTCATTGATAAAGGGTTGCTACTAACAAGGCAGCTACTGATCGAAGGGTTACTAGTGCTTAAGTTGAAGTTATTACATCGAAAGTTTTACGGTCGTCACCATGACCTGGTTAACCGTTGCGGAATAACTGTGTCACAAATGACCACGGATAAGCTCCGTTTGTCGTAATCATAATCCGGTCCTTTCCTCAGTCACGACTTATCACCGCATTGGTAACAAGAGTAACACGACGGGTGCTACATGTGGAGAATGAAGTATTTACCCTACAGGAGCACATGCGTTCATCCTGTTTCTTTGTGTGCCTTCTGATTACCTACCCCTTTGTTGTCTTCAAACCTATCATAATGTTGTCTTTTTTTCCAATGTAATGCAATATTTTCAATTCAACTTTGTGATTCCCCATCAAAACAGGAGCTTTGAAATATACTCGTTTGCATTATTGCGCGTTCTTTCGTAGCTTATCCATTACACATTGTTTTTTTGTTTCATTCTAATAGACTTGTATGTAGTAAGTACACTGTTCATTTGACGTTACAGAACAGTAGCCGCCGTGGTTAGAATCGTATGGTAGACACATTCATGTCTATCTATGTAATAACTAAAATTAATTCCATCACACCATTCAGCTATGTGTTCTCGTTTGTCAAACTAAATATAATATTTTCGTTTATATTTTGTAGTATGAGCTACTCGACATGAATGTTAGACCTCTTACAAAACCGATTGTTATTGCATTCATTTCTTTTTGTTTTGTTTAGAAACTTCTGAAATTAAAGACTAAATACAAAGATGACAAATACAAAGCGGGTAAGAGGAGAGAAAACATCCAAAAGAATGCTGTTCAGAGTATATTACCACGTAAGAAAACCTATAAAGCATATCATAGAGTGCGGTCCAAAGTAAATGATAAAAGAAATAGCACAATTTCCAAACTGCTCCAAAATCAATTGTAGAGGGAGGTATAATCGATAACTCTTACACCCATATACATGACCTTTCACTGTTCTTGCGTTAAACTAGTTTTATGGACACAAACCGCCCCTCCTAGTGAAATGATCCGATCATACAAGTGCTCTCCACATGTGAGTAACATGCCCACCCTCACACATAATCGGACAAGTGGAAGTATTTTAGTTCTCACTCGTAAGTACAAACAATAAACCAAGCTATTTATTGTAAGTATATTGCTGAGTAAGCTGATTCCTCGTAATTGATAAGTTAATTTCCACACACATCAAATTATTCAGAAATTCTAGTCATCGTATATTTTGTTGAAAGTTTAAATAATCTTTAGAGAAAACCGAACGGGCAATCAAGAATGGACAATCTAGAAACACTGACAGCATTGGACACACACGACACAGGACGAAGACAAACAAAGCATAAAAACACACCACAACACAAAAACCTAAAACGACGAGTAGCTCGGAACCCACCACGAACCGGGAACCCAGGTGCTTGTGACGTTTAAGCAGTTTCTGCTTCTTATAAGACACCCGTCGTGTTAATCTTATAGTCAAGTCCGATAAGATCAATAAGCCATTATTTTATCATTGTTTTCTTTATTGTTGTTGATTTTAGACCATTTCTAATGTCATTTGGAAAATCTAGCAATGACTACATTAACGCTGTTATTATACCCGTGAGTACATTAATGCTCTTGTTATACTCGTGAGTACATTCGTTAAGTAATTACTCTAACATTCTTAAAGGAAAACGCCATGGTCTTAACAAGTTAGCATAATAATTTAAATGGCAGTAAAGAAATGACAATATTATATGACTATAAATATGTCTTTTATCTGATTGGCTAACGTCCCTAGAAACGTTCTTTGATAAAACGTTATATTCACCTCACGCGATATAATGCGCAGTAAATATAACATTCCAACGTCTTGTACCATACGAAACCAAAGAAAACGTCGTGATAAAAGCTTATTTTAAGGGTAAAATCAACATATAAAATGTGTCATATAATAAAACAATTAATGATTTTCAATTCGGTGGATACCAGGATTTATTAACCCAAGAATAATATATTTACCTCGGCCCTAAGGGGCCTCGGTAAATATAATATTCTTGGGTTAATAAATCCTTGTATCCACCTCATTAAAAGTCATTATTTGTATAATATTAATTTTGTTTGCTTTAATTTGTAAGATTAATCTTTCATATATAATGTAACTATTCAGATTGTTTTTCGGCGGAGAAATGCGGAGAAAATCACAAAACTTCTGCATGTCACTGATATGTCGTATCAATAGGTATTGCTAAATATATCCACTTTCGGTTGTATCGATTTTGATCATGAATAATTATTAATGTTTTATGTAAAGTTTTGCTTTTATTTTGTTTTTTAGAGTTTCATGGAAAATAGAAATTATATTGTTACACAGTATCCTATACCAGAGACGATTGGAGATTGTTGGTCTCTCAGTTATGATAACGATAGTGATAGCATCGTTGTGATGGATCTTTCAGACAAGGTAATGTAAGAACGGTAGACAAACATACATGATTTTTTCGATCATAGAGTTTCTATTCGAAAATAACCAAAAAAAATATTAAAAAAAAATAATAACAACAACAAACAAACAATCCAGCCATCCAGAAAACGGTATAAAATAATTAGGTTGTTATCATTGGAATATTGTGGAGTACGAGTACGAAAATACTACTCGAAAATGTCTGAACGTGAAGTCGGGATCGATCGTATAAAATGTATGACCGTGAAGTCTGGATCGATCCGTATGAAATGTCTTACCGTGAAGTCTGGATCTGTATAATATGCTGCACAATACCTGGATCAATCCGTATAAAATGTATGACCGTGAAGTCTGGATCGATCCGTATAAAATGTCTGACCGTAAAGTCTGGATCTGTATAATATGCTACACAATACCAGGATCAATCCGTATAATATGTTACACAATACCTGGGTTGGTCCATAATATATGAAAAATTGTAAACTTCAAAATATAGCTACATTGTATCATTCAGTGCAATATAAGATAAAAAAAAAATACAACGCAAACCACATATGTAGTTAACTAAACAGAACCATACACGTGCCTTAAACATTGATACCTAAAGAAGTTCTAGACAAAATACATTAAGATTTACATTTGTGTACAGAGTGCAAATTAGCAAGAATGTTCCTTTTGTTGTGAAATAACTGACATTCATAAATGATGTGGCATTAAAATATATTGTTATTCAGATATTTATTCTTTGAAATACAACGTATTGACTTAAATGATTCCAACACCTCCTTCCACAAAGTATGAGACATTACAGAATTATAAACAAAATGTCACCCATGAACTGACGATCACAAAGCTTAAAGGCGTCAACCCCATTATGTACTGAAGTTTAGCTGAAGGAAAAACATATTACAATGTATGGCATTATTCAGACAGGAAAAGTTTCTTTCGAACAAACTTCCTTTAAGTGAATGAAATCCATAAGGAGCATCTGTTTTCATTTCTTGGTTATTTTTGGGTGTTGTCCTCCATTTTCATTGTATATTGACTTTGTGTTGTAAGTAGAGTTCATAGTCTTAAAATCAATAAATTGCAAATACAAAATATGTATGTTGTTTTGCATGGTGCACATGTATGAATGTCAAAAAATTATTTAAGTTTGATGAGCTCGTACTGTTCGAATCCAAATTCGTTCCTGAATAAGATTTTTTTTATTTCCTAATCATATTAATCAACAACATGAAGATCATTCATACATCAACATTTACAATCATTCACACTAATTGTAATCATTATTTGGAGACAACACAAAGAAAACAAAGAGTAATAATACGGAGGAAAGAGTCAGTCAGCCACAAGAGGATACTATTTATGAATATATTTATTATATTAAAAATCATTAAAAATAAGTATAGTCTTCTTTACTCTAAATAATCTTCTTTCCTTTTCTTGATAAAAAGTTCTTATCTAAATACTCAACAAATGTAGACAAAAAAACAGGATCATCATTTGACATCATCCAAATAAAAAGGTTTGGATGATCTAGATTATAGAGATTTGGAAATTTTATATATAAATTGTCTAGAATGGTTTTTCTTTGCTTTTCATATAAAGGACATTCCAGAGTAAAGTGCAGTTCATCCTCCATTGAATTACTAGTACAGTGCTGACAGATTCTCTCACACCTTGGAAGCAACTGATCTTGATATAGAAAAAGCAATATTTAATCGCTCTTTTGGTGTCTGAGTGTAAAATTGGAAATTTTGACATGTAAGTTTACAACTACGTCCCATATAGTGAATATATGATTGGACAATGTCGTGTACATAGTGTGAATCCCCACGTAGTGGCTATAGCTAACTCATAGAATATTTCATATTCCGAGAATTAAAGCTTTTGTATTTCGGAGGGTCATTTTGCATGCATTATTTTTTCCCGATCATCGCAATGACAATGGTGATATTTACCGCCTTGAAGTCAAAATTATATTCTATATAATTAATATATGCACTGTTTAACACTCTCTTTTGTGTTCAAGTGTACACAGTTTTAGCTTTGAAATGGAGACCAAATGCATAGTTTTTACTTCCTTTTGGTGCTTTCCTGTGTAGATTTTTACATTAGATTTTCTCATGTCCATGTCATATGTATAATACAGATACCATATAATACAATTGTGTATTTGTAGAACGTGTCATTTCTACCTGGGAAACAAGGAGAGGAAAAGTACTTTGACAATTTCATTATGACAAGAAAATCGTCATGACATGAAACAGATAAAGTGGTTGTCAGTCTGCAGTACAAGGTACTGGAATATACAAAGATACTTATTTATACATATTAAATGAGTACGCAAAAATACCACACTGTCGGAAAGTTCCCACGATCCAATAAAATTGTAGAAAGAGGCCAGATTGGTGCCACTAACACACAGATACACTCTACATTTGATTGGTGCCGCTAAGACAAAAATACACTCTACATTTGATTGGTGACGTTAACACACAGATACACTCTACATTTGATTGGTGCCGCTAACACACAGATACACTCTACATTTAATTGGTACCGCTGATGCACAAATACACTCTACATTTGATTGGTGCCGCTAAAACACAGATACACTCTACATTTAATTGGTACCGCTGATGCACAAATACACTCTACATTTGATTGGTGCCGCTAACACACAAATACACTCTACATTTGATTGGTGCCGCTAACACACAGATACACTCTACATTTGATTGGTGCCGCTAACAGACATATACACTCTACATTTGATTGGTGCCGCTAACACACAAATACACTTTACATTTGATTGGTGCCTCTAACACACAAAGACACTCTACATTTGATTGGTGCCGCTAAGACACAGATACACTCTACATTTGATTGGTGCCGCTAGCACACAGATACACTCTACATTTGATTGGTGCCGCTAACACACAAATACACTCTACATTTGATTGGTGCCGCTAACACACAGATACGCTTTACATTTACATTAGTACCGCTGATGCACAAATACACTCTACATTTGATTGGTACCGCTAGAACATATATATACTCTACATTTGATTGGTGCCGCTAACACACAGATACACTCTACATTTGATTGGTGCCGCTAGCACACAGATACACTCTACATTTGATTGGTGCCGCTAACACACACATACACTCTACATTTGATTTGTGCCGCTAACACACATATACACTCTACATTTGATTTGTTCCGTTAGCACACAAATACACTCTACATTTGATTGATGCCGCTAACACACAGATACAATCTACATTTGATTGGTGCCGCTAGCACACAGATACACTCTACATTTGATTGGTGCCGCTAGCACACACATACACTCTACATTTGATTGGTGCCGCTAACACACAGATACCCTCTACATTTGATTGGTGCCGCTAGCACACAGATACAGTCTACATTTGATTGGTGCCGCTAGCACACAAATACACTCTACATTTCATTGGTGCCGCTAACACACAGATACACTCTACATTTGACATTTGATTGGTGCCACTAACACACAGGTACACTCTACATTTGATTGGTGCCGCTAGCACACAGATACCCTCTACATTTGATTGGTGCCGCTAACACACAGATACACTCTACATTTGATTGGTGCCGCTAACACACATATACCCTCTACATTTGATTGGTGCCTCTAACACACAGATACACTCTACATTTGATTGGCGCCGCTAACACACAGATACACTCTACATTTGATTGGTGCTGCTAACACACACATACCCTCTACATTTGATTGGTGCCGCAAACACACAGATACCCTCTACATTTGATATCTATGTTTTTATTAAACTAGTTTAATCAGCCTATAACTCCCTTCTTATTGATGCAGTCATCCAAGTGTGGGGCCGTCGTCTTCGTGATCATATGTTAGTTGGATTTACAACTACCTGTGCAACCAGTGTCAATCACCACTAAAGTTGTGAGTTCAATCCCATTCATCTCGAGGTGTACTATGCAACATTATGTGATAAAGTTTGTCAGTGACTTGCAACAGGTTGCTGGTTTTCACCGGGTACTCCAATTTCCTCCACCAATAAAACGGACAGCCAGGATATAACTATAATTGTTAAAAGTGGCGTTAAACACCATAAACCATCAAAACCAACCAAATGCAAGTAAAATTATAAACACAGACATTGCGATATATGTTTTATATATGTTTTCCAATCGATTGTACTGTAGCTATCACTTTCATATATTTGCATGATTTACATAATAGATAAAAATAGGTCAGTAAGGAAGTTCCGATATATATATATATATATTATATGAATAGCATTCATATAAAATGAGCATTAGCTATATTTCCAGGCACAGATCAATACCAGAAATATAACTGTATGGTCATTTGATAAAGTGAGACCAACATCGGAAAAAAGTGTTGTGGCAGACTTCGTTGGTGTGATTGCAAACGATGTCATGGAAGCACAGAAATCAATAGTCGTTGTATGCAGGTATTTTGTCAATTAGAATAATGAGCTCCAATTTGTGTAAAACAACAATGTAACTTAAGAAGTATTATATTCTTTTACGTGGACACATAATTAACATTGGCAAAAACAATTAATGTTCGTACAGAATTTGTACTGATTGTAGTGATGTCAGCGTAAAATGAGAAAGCCAAGATATGTTTACATACTAACTGTTGGAGCAAGAACACCCTGACTGGTGACTCGGTGAAGATGTTTGGTTCTTGGTTTTATTATAGAATTATTAGTCTCCGCCGGGTTCTTTTACCTATCATAATGACACTTATATCTGTGGGATAACTTGTGATCATATTGATGTTGATAAGATTTTTTAGCACCACTATGTACAATACGTGTATCGTGACGGTCAGCTTTATTGTGGAGAAAACCTGACTACAGCAGCGAAAACCAATGACCCTTCTGAAAGTCACTAACAATTTTTATATTAATCACTCATTGTATGTGCTCTTATATTGCGGTTGTCTTCACATTTTTATTTTGACGATATACAATCTGATATTGTTACATTTTAGTAGTTTTTGATTTTTTATAAACTTTAATCCCATATATTAATTACAATGGAGTATTGTCATATCCTCGCGTATTTTTTATTTATTTTATGATTTACTTCTATATAGAGATGGCTGTACAAGATCAGGACTATTTGT
Organism: Gigantidas platifrons; assembly: GCA_002080005.1. Taxonomy (NCBI): domain Eukaryota; kingdom Metazoa; phylum Mollusca; class Bivalvia; order Mytilida; family Modiolidae; genus Gigantidas; species Gigantidas platifrons. Next base: position 63,373 of record MJUT01042582.1, on the reverse strand, counting down.
AGCAACAAGCCTCGTCATTGAGCAGAAGGAACCAGATGAGGAAGTTGACATATTTCAAGTAGTAAGACGTATTCAGACTCGACGACCGGAATTATTGTCAAGTGTTGTAAGTGATCTACTTTAATATATAGAAAGGTCTTTGAAGTGTACATCGCTTTACTAAGAATCTTATCGGGTCTTGATTATATTAATGGTAATATCCGTTTACTTATCAACACTCTAGAAAGAAATATCAAAACATAGAAACACTCCACTGACTTTCAGCAACAGTATCTATCAAAAATAAATAGCTCTGTAAAATTATTCGAATAAAAAATATCATTCCATATGGGAAAAACTGTTCTAACAGTGATAAGCGAAAGAGAAATACAATAATGAATGTGGAAGTTATAAATAATGAAGGTGTCACACAAATGATTTATTCGGGAAAGAAATGATATATTATTAGAGTTATACAGACCATATACATATAATGTGAGATATCCTCTTATGTTGTTTTATTCTATATGTTGTCCAAATATAATACTATATTACCGATCACACTTGAAATTCGGCTTTTTTAAATTTGACAAACACGACGGAATATCACCCCGACATGGACACACATCTCCAGGGTATACAAGTAATATGTATACCACGACGGAATATCAGCCCTACATGGACACACACCTCCAGGGTATACAAGTAATATTTATACCACGACGAATATCACCCCTATATGGACACACACCTCCAGAGTATACAAGTAGTATTTATACCACGACGGAATATCACCCCTACATGGACACACACCTCCAGGGTATAAAAGTAATATTTATACCACGACGGAATATCACCCCTACATGGACACATACCTCTAGGGTATACAAGTAATATTTATACCACGACGGAATATCACCCCTACATGGACACACACCTCCAGGGTATACACATAATATGCATACCACGAGTTAAACCGTTAAACAATCTGCATATAAATCATAAAAATTCAGAGGAAAAGAGTGCATTCATGTAACAATCTTTAATAACCATTTGGCCCTCGTCAAAAAGAAAACAAACATGGCTGACCTAACAACGCTGAAGTGAGCACATTGTATTAAATAGTAACGCTATTATTAATTTTAAGATATAAATGGGGTGAGTTCATTATGTTTGATGGCAGAATAAGCAACAACATACATATAAATCATTTTGTTTTTTAAAAGAGTTGGCAAAATATATTCAATGGCTCAAATATTACTGTTACAAATCTATTTTTTTTTAATATATATTATGTAGGAAGATATGTTACGTTTTATGTTGTATCGAGTGGGATTCGAACTCACAACATTAGTAGTGATAGGCACTGATTGTATAGTTAAAAATCCAACTACCATACGATCACGGCCGCGACGGCCCCTAGAAACAAGTCGATGCAACATTATGTGATAACATTTGTCAGTGACTTGTTGCAGGGTCGACAGTTTTTTCATGGTACTCCCGTTTCCTCCACCAATAAAACTGACCACTATAAAACCGATATAGCTGGAATATTGATGAAAGTGGTGTTAAGCACCATCACCCTAAATCTTCACTTGTTTCTCAAAATTAGACTTGATATTTTGATTTTTGGTGTTTATCGCCACTTTCAGCAATATTTCAGCTATATCATGGCGACCAGTTTTAGTGGTGGAAGAAGGGCAGTACCCGCAGAGAACCACGGGCAAGCAACCGGTAAACTTTATTACTTGCGGCTGCGAGTTGAGTGCACTCTTTTTTGTATTTTGCAAAGCCGTATTTATTTGGGATAGGCTTGTATGAATTGTTAGGTAATCCAACTACCTAACTCATTGAGCCACCCGGTCCCCCTCAAAATAAGAAACAAGAAATATAACAACTTTCTCACGAGATGGTATATTTCTGGTACAATTTTTTATTATAACTTGCGCGTGTCTGTTTAAAATGTCTATATCTTTTGTACATACCATGCGTTATGTTTTTTTTCTTTTCATTTCAGGAGCAATATGGATTTTGTTACCGGTGCATACGGGAATATCTTAGCACCGAATCAACGTATGCAAATGTGTAAATATGCCGCCTCATGCATTTTGCCATACGTTGAACATTGAGAAAAAATCTTTAGATTTTAAATAAAACTATGTTTTATGATAGAACAAATAACTTCGTTCTCATCATACCTGATCAACTCAACCATTAGGTGAAGGATTTTAAGTCGTCTCATCTTATCTTTCAAGAAGTGTTTCGGTTCGAAGTTGAATATTATGACTTCCGATGGCATTGTGTACTATCGAATACTTTTGTTTGTAATTTGTTTATTTTTCTAAAAGCAGATTTACACGTACATGATTATGTACACACAGTGTTACTTTACACAAAAGTTGCAGTGTAAAATACAAGTTTGATCGATATAACACTTTCTTCCTGTTATATGTCTTTACGTTCTGAGTTCCATGTTTTGATGTTCGTTACGATTTTCATATATTAGTCTTTTACCCCGTTGTTTGTAGGGTGGGATTCATGTCTATTTACGTTATCTGTGTTTGTTTGTTTATAGTGGTGTCCATCATATATTGTGTTGTGTTTTTTCTTCCTCTTGTGTACCCTATTTTGCCAGTTTTCCTGGATTAACCATTTTTTTGTATTGCTCCTTCGATGTTCTCTAACTGTTAAGACATTAATACGACGGTAATCAATACATAAACTCTATGTACACAATAGAAAAAGAAAAAAATCAAGATCGTTCTTTGATCTAATTATGTGAAATTTTGCCCCTTTTCTTCTTAACAGTTTTCTTTTTCATTTTCTCAGTCTTCCCATTTGATAACACTGCCATATTATTGTAAAGAACGTATCAATGTCTTTTGTGATCAATCAAACATAAACGATGATTACCTCATTCCTCCTGATCTTGATGACCCCTTATACGAAAAACTTAGACAGATAATAATTACTGAGACTGACGTTGATGACATAATAAAAAAATCTTTAGATACTTCAAAAGCGACAGGTCCTGACATGCTCAACCCCAGACTTCTTAAAGAAGCTTCATCTATTTTAACGTATCCTCTATGTAAACTTTTTAATCTTTCATTATCCACCAGTACATTTCCCACTGAGTGGAAATTTGCAAATGTAACACCGGTATTCAAAAAGGACTCCCCTTGTAATGTTAAAAATTATAGACCAATATCACTTATTAGTATTGTAGGAAAGATAATGGAAAGATGCGTTTATAAATACATCCACAATTACTTACTGGCAAATTGCATCATCACTCCACACCAATCTGGTTTTACTAGGGGTGATTCAGCTATTAATCAGTTGTTATTTATAACCAATGAATTTGGGAAGGCTTTAAATGAAGGGAAAGAAATAAGGGTAGTATTTTGCGACATTATCAAAACTTTCGACAGAGTTTGGCATATTGGTTTACTAAAAAAAATTGAATCGATAGGAATACAAGGTCCTTTACTATCGTGGATAAACATTACTTATCGAATAGAAAACAGAGAGTTGTATTAAATAATTCCAATTCCCAATGGCGTAATATTAAAGCTGGGTCCCCCAGGGTTCAATATTGGTTCCTCTCCTATTTATAATCTTTATTAACGTCATTGTGACAGATATACAATCGACAATAAAACTGTTTGCTGACGACACTAGTTTATACCTAATTGTAGATGACCCAAATGAAACGGTAGACTCTCTAAATAACGACTTCACAAAAATCCATGACTGGGCAACATAATGGTTGGTTACATTCAATGCTCAAAAAACGGAAATCATGATTATTTCTTGAAATATCGCCAAACCTGACCATCCCCCACTCTACATGGACAGCAATGACATTTCTACTGTTTCAGAACACAAAAATCTTGGACTAGTTATTTCAGACAGCGGGACTTGGGAAAAACACATTGACATGATAACAAAAAAAGCTTTATACAAGAGTATCAATATCGTAAGAAAATTTAAATTTATATTAGACCGAAAAACTCTTAAAAAAATATATTTTACATTTGTTAGACCACTATTAGAATACGCTGATGTAATATGGGATAATATGAGCATATCACTTAATAAAATAATTGAAAATGTTCAACTAGAAGCTTCCAGAATAGTTACTGGAGGCACTAGACTCGTTTCACTTTGTAACCTTTACATGGAAACAGGCTGGGAAAAACTTAAAGATCGAAGAGAAAAACATAAACTTGTTCAATTTTACAAAATGACAAAAAAATTGACGCCACACTATATAATCAACTTAGTACCGCAAGCATTTGCAAATATACACGATTATAGGATTATAGCACACGCAATGCTTCTGTTCTTCCCGTTGTCCGTACACGAACCTCACTGTATTACAATTCCTTCATTCCATCTTCCGTTCGACTGTGAAAATTACAACCAGATAATATCAGACTTAGTCCATCCATTCAAGCCTTGAAGTATTCTCTAAGATCAAACATATCTTCAAAACCATTTTATTATTATACTGGTAGTCGCCTTGGGCAAATTCTCCATTCCAGGTTACGAATGCATTCTTCCTCTCTAAACCAACATTTATACCGTAAGAACATTGTCGACCTGCCTAACTGTATTTGTGGTTTAACCGAATCTACTCCTCATTTTTATTTCACTGTCTACGATACACTGCACAAAGGCAAATGTACATAAATCCTATTAATGTACCCATAAACCTGACAACAGAAATACTTCTTTTTGGATCACCCAAACTTTCACCCAACCAAAACGTCGAATTATTTTAGCAGTTCAAAAATTTATTATCTGTAGTAAGCGATTCATCCCTTAAGGTCTTTTGTTTTGTTTTTTTGCTATCTTTCTTTCATTGTTTATTTTTTCTCTCTCTTGTGCACTTCTCTTTCATCACTTAATTCTTCTATCTAATTGGAAAATTTCATATTTATATCTATTCATAATAACATTGTTCCTTATAATTTAAAAATTGATATTGTATAAACTTCGAGACCAGTTTGATTATTGTAAAGAGATATACCAGGGAAACGAATTAATATAAGTTTTTCTAAGCTTGTTTTCGAATCCATTTAATTATTTGTATTGTATCATATTACAACTTATGTTATTGTACTATATTTATTAATTAATAAAAAATATGTTTAAAGGAAAAGACCAGTCAGTTGAAAAGTTGTTTTAATTCAATTCATTATAACTTGTTATTCGTAAATAACTTATTATTTAAAAAAACACATTAATATTAATATACCCAATTAGAAATATGAATATTTGGAATTTCCTGTCGTAGTGTAAGCGACCATGACACCTCTTCGTGTGACGTCACTCAGTCGTATCATGTTAGTTGAATAAATAACATGTATCTGACTCTTCCCAACATCGTGCCCGTTTGGTTATGTTTTAATATCAGATCAACTGCAATACAATGTTTATAAATGTATACCGTTCTAATTTTGTTCTTAATATTCCCATCCCCATGTTACATTTTCATAAAACAAAGGAGTTTTTTTGTATCGGGGGAAAAGGGGGGGTCTACGTATAATTTCATGTTTTACGTGATTAGCCGTAGGTTAAATAACTGTCATTTTAAACTCATTTTGTGCTTACACATGTTTTTTTCTTTTTTGTCCCAATGCTGTCGTACTTTCCCGTGTTTTTCGAGGTCACTGATCGATGATCATTGTGATGACAGGTAATCCTGTCCGGATCGGTAATTACACACAAAAAATCGTCTCACACTTTCCCTTCGTTAGTGCAATAAAATGCTTAACATGAAGTCATAATGATTTTGTAAATATCAAAAGATAAATATATTCCACGTTATTTTACGATTTACATTTGCAACTGATCAATGCTGATATAATATACGATACTGACTGCGTGACGTAACGGGAAGGTATAATCCGAGAATGGATAGGCCCCTTTTCAGGCTTTTGTCTCATCCACATTGGAGAGTTTTGAAAAATGGCGATCCCCATTATTTGGTGCAACAGGCAACTTCAATGACCAAATTCTACCTTACGGTATACTATTTTTAACATCCATTAACACAAATGTCGTTTATTTACTGTCATTTAAATTTTCACGCTAACTTGTTAATACCACGGCCTTTTCCTTTAAACTATTACTGTTTGGTGTATTGGAACAATAGTTTATTGAATGCATACTATTTTTATTTTTGTTTGCATAATTGTTTATATATTTAATATAAGTATATTTTCCCTGTTTATTTGAGTGTGATGATTTTTATTATGTAAGTTACATGTCTGACCCTGTGCATGTTACGACCAAGGAACATTGTTAACAGGTGACGATGAATAAAGCTATATGAATGTTCAATTAATTTGTTTAAATGCTGATATTACTGTTGTGCATAATGCGAATAGGGATTAATATAGGTTCTAGAAACTTGTTTCCCAATCCTACTAATTACTTTGTATTATGTATCATATATAGTTCAATAGTATAATGTTATGTTGAATTAATTAATAAAATATGCTTAAACTGCGTATGGCTCTTGATAACTACATCCCAAAATGTAATATAGACATAAACAAAGAATTTCAAAAATTTTCACAGATTCATTTCGACTACAAAGCCCACATACAATATATCATGTATTAATGTGTTGTTGGTATCGATTTTGCCTCTTTGTGTGATTTTGATATTTGTTTTAGAATTGTTCCGACAGGATGGTATTTTTTGTTTTTCATTTTATTAATCATAATCATGGACAGTACAATTACAGGGTCATTCAATCACTTCTAGCTAAGAATGTAGAATATGTTGCTGAAAGACCATTATTCACAGAATACAATGATCATAACTGATATTTTGAACATATTAAATTGATATTTCTGTCCTCTAGAGCATATAAAAATAAATTCAATATCTTATCACATATTCTTAAACTGATAGAGAGACATTTTCACAAAGCACAACACAACACAGAAAATCACAACAATGAGCAACATGGACCCCACAAAAACCCGGGGTGAACGCAGGTGCTCGCGAGGGGTAAGCAATCCGTGCTTCGTAAATTACTCATACCAAGGAATAATGACAAAGTATGGTTGGGCATGGCATGATCGAAAATTGCATAAATATAAACAAAAAGAACCTTGCAACGAATAATACACACTCTCATAAAAACGGGAGAGACTATTGTTTATAATCATAGCATTTTTGAACCCATTGATGTAGTCAATAACTTGATGCAAGTATGTATATATATTCTACGGTTTCCTTTGATAATTTTAGGCAAGGGATTTCAGTACCGAATGTCACAAATGCCACTATCATTTTCGAGATCGTTTGACAGACTAGCATGAAGTGGTTGTATGTTCACACTTCTTTTTAATTTGATACGATTGATTGAGTTTTAGTTGTTTAATGTCCAGATATAATCATCTAGAGGGTGTTTGA
>MJUT01042582.1:35796-53604 GCA_002080005.1 Gigantidas platifrons | reverse complement strand
GTTTGGTGGATATCTGATTATATTATCGTTCAAATGAATACAAGTTATTAATATTTTATGAAGTTCAGTAATCGTAGGAGGCAAAAAATATATCCCTACCCCATTACATCAGCAAAAATGTAAGTTCGTCCCAAAATATTCAATGTTAACATGTTTTTTTTTCAAGAGGATATATAGGAGGACTTAACAAAATATGTTAATATGGAAGGTGGGAAAGGGGGGGTGCACGGGGGTTATGCTAGCCCACGGACTATATAATAAATATCTATTCCTTGTGAATTGTGGTTATTTGCACCGTTCTACTTGTTACATACCAATGTGTACCATTGTGTATTTATTTTTTGTAATTACAAAAATGTACGCATATCGCGGCCAACTCGACAGATGATGATTTCAACAACAGTGTATTGAGCTCAGACAATTTATAATAAAGTGATTAATTGTGACATTCTAATAATATTGAAATGGTTAATTAATTTGAAGACAATTTAATTATTTATTTGACTTCACTTTTATATGTATTGTGTTGGATATTTTGACTTGATTTGTTTTTGTTTTGGTGCGATATTTCATCTTTTTCACGTATATTTTCCATCTGTTTACTTTTGCGGCATGAATAACTTACTCTGCACTGAAGACGAATGCATTTCTTATTCTGTTTACGGTGAGTTGACATTATCATTATCATCATCATTTACATTAATTGTCTTATGAATCATTTGTCTTTGTTGTTTACTTGTTGTCTTGTCGTTTACTATTTGTACTGAAATATTCAAAGGCTGATATGACAAAAATGATTGAAATTTTGTCTCAGCAGGGTAAAAATAAAATACTCACTGGTGAAGCATATGAGTTGTTATCACATAGTAAACCCTTGGTTAAGAAGGACGATTCTGTTTTTAATCAGTTTCCTTCTGGGCATAACACTAGCACACCAAGATAGATTGGTGATAAACTTCCACCTAGACCTCCACCTCCTACTCCCTTTAGAAAGTATTTCCACGATTATTGAGGCATATGTGGCAAGATATCTTTGTATACATTTATGAAGGAAGTTGGCTGGAATCCAGATAGATGAGTAATAAATGCAAATAGTATATAACTGCACAGAGACGTCAGAAGGTGTTTTGTTATACTAATATGTTGTACATAGGTATTATCTGGGGGTACAAAAAGGTCAACAATGTCATTTTCAGAAAAGAAAAGTAGTTCTGAGCGAAATAGTTCTTGAAGAAATGTTAAAATAAAATATTGTATAGTTTGAAAAAATAAGAAGAAAAACAAAAAATATATTTGTTTATTAAAAAGGAACACATTTTCTATTAGAACTACTGGAGTTTTTAGTAATTATAAGACATAGTAATACAAATTCTGGAAAGATGTAGCTCTTGACCATATTTGACCACCGTGTTTTTGCCAAAGAAATGAAGATGGGTAACATAAAAGCGAACACTTCACCCTGAGTCTCCAGTCGAAAAATAAAAGATCTTTGTGCACAGCATCTCTTTGGGAATGTTTTAAAACATAATATTTTTATTCAGGTGCAGACCGCAATTTTTTAGCTAGTACCCCAGGCAAAAGCAAATAAGACTACACCACTTTTGCCACACAGGGCCTTTCGTCACATCTGGTTGAGGATCTATCGATCTGGTCCATGACTCAGTATAATCTCCGATCCAGAGAGATATCAGGTGAGTTGGGAATGCAGTATTCACCCGACAACCGCTTACCAATAAATCACCGTTAGAAGCATTACGGAAATCAGTGCAGTTAAGAACTTTTGAACAACTTTTAGCTCAAGAAAATTTAAAAGAAAATGAATCTCCCAATGACGAAGGAAAATTACTAACCCTTTCGACAATTCTCAAAAGCAACTGGCTGTTGAAATCTATTCGCCATCAGTAACAACCCGAATTAATGAGGATGAACATGAACCGAAGAACTTGTCAATTACTTCACTAAGACAGGATGATTTCGCACATTCAACACCTTTCACGGCTACAGTCGTAAGTGACACGAATAGGCAAAAATCTGCTTTTCATACACAAGAACATTCGTTTCTTAAATATAGCTTTTATTTAAGATTGAAATTAAATTTCTCAGGAGAAAGTGGGAGTGTTGTAAGTCCTCCAATATTCAGTCAGGGGAACCGAGTTCCAACTCAGCTGACTACTGTTAACGATCCGTCGCGATCAGTTACTACAACACAGAAGTCTCACCAGAACACCCAATCACCTTTAGAACATTCTTATATTGCTAATAACACTAACACTGTATGTAATTAAAATATTTCTCATGTAGATACTAACAAGATAAAGCATGCACATGATATATGTTCATCTTCTCAATCAAGAGTTCCCTTCAAAATGGCCTCCCCGTTAAACGTGATAAATTTAAAGGGGATGGGTCTCAGAATCCAAAGACTTGGTGAAATCAATTTCAACAATGGATTGATTTATATGATATCCCACAGAAAAAAATAACTAAGATAGCAACTTTTCAATTTTTTCTTTATGCACCGTTATCACCTGAAATTACAAATGATTTAAGCAAATTCAAAGCTGCTTTCTTTAAAAGGTTTACCGAAGATGATCACATTTTAGATTTGTCCATTCTCCAAACCACCCAGGGTCTAAATGAATATGTTCTTGACTATTTGAGTCAGTTGTTTGACACCTCGACGAATAAAGATATACCGGATCAAGTTGTATTCGCCGTCGGAATCAATGGATTAAGGCCAGAGATAAAAGCTATAGCCATAAATAAGGAACCGCATAATATTGAAGAACTCCGGCACAACGAGACATTGGCGGAAAAGACCGTTTCGAGTACCGTGAGTTCCATTGATCATAAACTGTCGCAGATTCTGGCACTACTCCCAAATATAGAACAGTCGCCTAGATTTCCACCTCATGAGACCGATTCATAGCAAAATCGGGCACTTGTTGAGGAATATCAAACTTACAAACAACCGCAATATCCGCAGTTTAATTCTAGAATATCACAGAACAGCAATATCGGTCAGAAAAACTATCAGGTGGAGTCACGAAATACGTATTTACCACGACCACAAAATAATTATCGACAAAATCGCGACCGACGTCAGGAAGGTACACGTTTGAGCCATCAATTGCATGTTTTGTAACAATGAAAGGCATCCCGGAAATGTATGTCCAGCTAAAGACAAAACATGTCATAATTGCAACAAAATTGGCCACTTTTCAAGGGCTTGGCTTAATAGCAAAACATCGCAATAGGGATACAGGCTCGCCACTTGCTTTGTCAGAGGTGAGCACAAAGTGAAATCTCAACAGATTCTTACATTTCCCCACAATGTCAGAGTATGGTCAAAATTCACATTGGTGAGCAACAAACTAGAGCCTTGTGCGATCCAGGAGCCCAAATCACCTGTATCAGTGAACATGTTTTTAATTCCACAAATATTCATGCTTCTCCTTTACAAAGACCTTCCGTTGTGAGCATCATGGGAGCTGGGGTAAATATACAGAGTGAAAGATCAAATTCGCCTACCCATTCGGTTAGCGAATATTGTTATTACACAAAGCTTTTTTGAAATACCGGCACTAAGTCATTCCGTTATTTTAGGCATGGATTTGTTTACCAACCATAAAGTTTCCTTATCCATGGGTGATAAGACAATGACAATATATCACAATGGTATCACAAAGATTCCTCTGATTGCAAATGATACAGGTTGTGTACGGTTAGCAGAGATAACAAAGATACCCACAAGTTCTATTAAAAACGTAAGAATACGTGTGTCAAACACAAGGGCAAATTCCTGTGCTCTTGTACAACCAATAAGTCCTTTAAAGAGATATAATGTTCTTCTTCCCCACTGTTTAATTAATAACTCTAATACCTTTATGCGCATTAAGGTTATTAATCCATCTGTCATCTATCTGTCCATCTATCAATGCCAAAATCATTCATCATTGAATGTAATTTAAGTTTTGAGTTGGGATTATTTTCTCTGTGATAGTTAGTCGTATCTAAATTGTAATCTTGAACTATATTGCAATCTCTCACTAAAATGACTGATGAGTTGGGAAAATTATTAATTTTTGATTGCAGTGTTTCGAAAAAAACAGGGTTTATCTTCATTAGGTCCGTAATTGTAGCTAATGTCATTCGATAGTCCTGAATTGAGATATCAAGGATGATATAATTCCCTAATGTATCCCTAGCTGCATCATGGATGTTGAATTCAAACGCATTTTTAAGCAAAATTGCTACCCCCTACTGTTGCTGGAAAAAGAAGAAAATTTTGTAATTTTTGAATGAATCACAATTAACAGAAGTTTTTTGCAAACACGTCTTTTAATGAACCAGTTCAGGTCAAAATTGTTTATAAAGATGAAAAATAACCATTAAATTTAAAGAAAATGTCGGAAAGAACTAAAAAGAACCAAGTTATATTTTCAACTTTGGCATAATCCTTAGTTGACGATGAAATCATTATTGTTGAAGAAGGGTGGCCTTAAAATGAGGATGCCATGACATTAATGACACTCACCGTAGGGGGAATAAATATTATTGCAATTATGTGGCTCATTTACAAGGTCAGAATTTTAAGTGCAGCCATACTGATGTTCACTCGACTTCCACAAGTTAGTTCCATAATATTACAATATACTTTACCTATCACCACCACTCCATCTTCATGGTCTGATATCTTAAATGAAAATCTTAAATGGGATCATGGTGTATTTGTAATTTCAATTTTGACATTTGGGGGGGTTCTCTTGCTTTTATACAGTCACTTTATGAACCGATCAAGGAACACTAGAATCTGTTTAGAAATCACCACGGGATTCGAATGCGTTCTTCTGGATGTTATGAACTTGCCGTTATGTCCTTCATATGTTAACATTAGATATCCGGAATCAATAACTGATTTCAACATTAAGGAATTGTTAAGTCCAAGATTATTTGTTAATTTGCCTAACTTTCAAGTTACGAACAAAATCACGGCTTACAGAATTATGTTGCCATCATCTGTACCGATATCGCTCATCATCACGAGACGTTTGAAACGGATCCTTAGCCAGTCTTTTTGTGCACACGTCATCATCTCACATCATGATATCGCTAATCCAATTCAGTGGACAACGTCTACGGCTCCAATTGACCCACCACTTAAACCACCAACTTGGTTTTTCCATAAACAATTATCAGCTTTGAATTTGCTATATATATGCAAAAAAAATATATGTTGTCTTCTTTCAGATACATAGCAGAAATGGCAGGTGCAGACGAAATTTTGTTCTTACCAGAAAAACTATGTTCCTTAATGAGCTGATCCAGGTTGCTAAATATTGCAACATGAGAAAATCAAACTCAGGTCAACCTGGCCATGATACCGAATGCATTTACCCTTGGCAATTATATGATTTTTACTGCACCAGCATGGACCTTATTCTATGGTTAAAACCAGGAATACCATTTAACGTCATTGTCACTAGAGACGTCCTTACCATGTTGGGGAAATTAAAAGCTGGGTTTTGTTGTGCCCGTATGGTCATTTTATTCGATGGCCACAGCTATGTGATTGAAAAAAACAATAATTAATAAATCAATCAATCAATCAATCAATCAATCAATCAATCAATCAATCAATCAATCAATGAAATGAAAATTAAATTAAATCCAATTAAAAACTATGATTTCATGGCGCCTCTAATTAACATATTATTATATTATTGTTTTTGCATTTTGTCATTTCTTTGACTTATATTAATTGCAAATAACGTTCTTAGAAGTGTAAAGAAAATAAATATCTGCTATCCACGAATGAAGCTCGGCCTTTATTTTTCACTTATTCAACATTCGAATACAAAACAAATATATAAGTATAATTGTTTTTGATTGCGAAGTATGTAGCTGAGGTTGTTCAACTCATAGGGACAACTATAGCCAACAAAATATCCAAGTTGTCGCTTTGATTTGGACTGCATTAGTGAGTACTTTTTCATAGAAATCAGTTATGCAAAATAAAATACAGAATAAAACAAAATTCCATAAATAAATTGATGATGTACATGTATGAGTAAACGAAAATGCTTAAAAATTCATTATAACATATACATATACTGTCCAACATATAAGGGCTTCACATGTCTAATGCAATTATCTTAGACTCGTTTTTAGCAGAATGTTTGACAAAATAATAATTGTGTTTAATACATTTTTGTATAAAATGCTATTTAGAAACCAATTTTTCAGCACACACAAAAAAAAAATTGGATTGTCACCTGATAACAGAATGTCAAATAAATTTTCTAAAACATTCATATCTCATCCTGTCATATTTTTTCTTAGCTTGTTATATAATATTTGTAGACATTTGTCCAGCTGAGAAAGAAATGTTTGCTTCTTTTTCACACAGAGATGGGTTTTAGCCGATTGTTAGTACCTATTTGAGCCTTTATTCATGGTCACTGACAAACTCATTGGGCGTTCGAAAAAATAAAAAAATAAGTCGTTCAGGCGCGAAAATGATAAAGCTCGTGGACGAGCTTTACGAGCCAGATGGATATGTAGCAAGAGACCTTTGTATATTAATGAAGGAAGTTAGCTGGAACCCAGATAGAAGAGTAATGAATGAAATTGTACATAGGTATTATATGGGGGTACAAAAAGGTCAACAAAGTCATCTTCGGAAAAGTAAAGTAGTTCTGAACGAAATAATTCCTGAAGAAATATTAAAATAAAATATTGCTTAGTTTGAAAAAAATAAAAAAATAAAAACAAAAATTATATTTGTTTATAAAAAAGGAACATAATATTAGAGCTACTGAAGATATTTTAGTAATTAAACGACATAGTAATAAACATTCGGGAAAGATGCAGCTCTTGACCATATTTGACAACCGTGTTTTTGCCAAAGAAATGAAGATGGGTGATATAAAAACGAATAATTCACCCTTGGTTTCCAGTCCAAAAATAAAAGATCTTTGAGCACAGTATCTCTGGGAATTACTTAGAAAGAAATAATTGTATTCAGGGCAGATCGCCATTCCTGAGCTAGTTCCCGAGGCAAAAGCAAGTAAGACCTCACCACGTTTGCCACACAGGAACTTTTGTCCCTCATAAATGACCTTAGACCTAAAGTTAGTTTCAATTTAGGTAGTAAAACTCTTGACATGGCTAGTAATACTCCCCCTTATTAGAGACCACGCTTACTGAATTTCTCAGGTGAAGCTAAGAGTGAAACATCGTTTGATGTCTAGAAATTTGAAGCTAAGTGTTTACTTAGACAACATATTTACCCAGAATTGATCATTGTACAGTGTATGAGAAATTCCTTTAAAGGTTTCACACGTAGCACTTTAGTTACACCCCCTGAATCTGCTTCGCCCATTCATAGTATTGATAAATTAGAAGGCAAATACGCTTTTACTGAGTTTCTATGCTGAGAAACAGATGAATGGTTAGTCCGTCGCCGATTACGGCATGAATTAGAATCTATGGAACTCTTCCGACAGTGCAGTATCTCGTTTTTCTGTTAGATTGTGGAACTGTTGCAACGGTGTGGTATCTCTTGTTTTTCAGTTTATTACTTGTAATGTCCATCTTTATACATTTTCATAAAATGTAAACGTACAACATATGTGTTGTATAAATTATCCTAGAGAATGTTTGATAACAAATTCACCGGTACAGAACTCGTTATACATGGTTACAAGTTATAATTCCAGTAACAATATTAAATATAATTGACATCAAAGTAGTAAAATGTTTTATGGTATGGGTTCTAGCGACACTTTGACGATACGTGACCCTTGCCCCCGGTAGTTAGTTCAATGCATACAGTCTCATCTGTCCTCATAAAAAATATCCATCCTATTTGAATTATTTTTCCTGCATACCTACTTATATCATTAGTCACTGTACTTCAAATTGAGAAGACTTTTTCATTTTTTTCTACAAATTATTTTAAATATAACTTGCAGTTAGTGCTATTTATTTGTGGGAAAATTAGAAATATTGACAGAAAACAGGTAAGTAATAGAAAAGGTAGCACAAATAATCTTATATCACTGCTTCACAAATTTGAACAATAGTATATGACAAATAAAAAATATATATTCATACTAAATATAATATATTCTGATAGACTTGGAACATTATACCTAATTGGATACTCGGAAATTACCCTTTTATTGTTTTATGCATATTATGAAGATTCTAATATTTTAGTTTACAACGTAGGACCCCTTGACGAAAAAATAAGAAGAAATAAAAGGAAAAAAGATACCAAATGTTGTAAAACTTACGTGTTGATAGTTGGCCTCAATAAATACGGCAATAATCATTCCATGTACAGGATAATCAACATAAATTAATGAGTTTTTTCAGTAATAGGGTGTGTACATAATTCCTACATATATTACTTCAATTTTCCTTGTTGTTGTAAGTTCATCTTGTTATAGTGCATGTTAATTGTGTGATGTTAGAAAGTAGGATACATTGTATGATGACAGGTACGATTTCTACATAAAAACTATGATAAGTTCGACATTTCTATTCGTGTTGTGTTATTTTGTAAAAATAAAAACGTAGATATCTAATATAGAACACAAAACTCGTTTCTGGAATAACGTTCATCATGTACGTGTACGCTAAAAGTCGAAATATTGCTTAGTCAAATAACTTAAAAGGGTATAAACTTAAAGCTAAAGTCAGGTATGTATACGCTCAAAGTCAAACTATTGCTTAGTCAAATAACTCAAATATTTTGTGAGCAGGGAAACCAAAGGTTTTAAGCACATCGGCTATGGTCATCTATGCCCGAAGGAGGGGAACCTTAGTTTTAATATTAATTACATTATGGAGGAACTGAAAGTTTATCTAATAGAACCTTTAATGTCAGTGACGAAACACTGACTACTTGGCGGATAATATCCTTGAGGAGTAACAGTCCACAAGCAGAGATATCGAACCAGTGATGGTAATGAAAACATAGATATCACATCTACACGTAAATAATTTTTGATATTCATCATCGACAAATGTAGAAAAAGACCTACAAATTTAGTGTATTGCAATAAAAGTCATGACACCTTATCAAAGAACTACACATTTGTTTTAATGTAGAGGCATTGATTTAAACTTGAAAATATTATTTTTAAAATACATTGGAAACCTGTTAGTTTTCTGAAATTATTTGACACAAATCGTTTTTACTGTCATACTTGTATCATGTTATACAGTGAGTATTATAAGTTACTTGATACTATAAAATATTTGGATTAATTTCTCATAATACTTTTCATTTTTTATAGATAAAAAGTCGAAATGAAATGGCATTTCACAGCGTTTATGCTGCTAGAAAGTTTAATTTTCAACAAGATCGAAGCTTTAGGTAAGAAACATCAATTATTTCAACGGCCATACTAACACTGTAGTTCTAAGTCAAATGCTTGAACGTGATGGTAATATACACCAGCAAACTAGAAATCAGATTCATTCCTGTCTAGAGTTTCTTAATATACACTAGCTAACTAGAAATCAGATTCATTCCAGTCTAGAGTTTCTCACTTCTTGTTTCCGGACATAAAGGGATCCATTTTGGATGACTCACCAAATGCACTGACATCATACCAAAAGTTACACGACGTCACATTTATTACACTTTTACTTGCCTGTAGATGCTAAAGTTAGATTTTATTTATTCTATCTTATAAGAAAGTTATACTGGAAAGACTGGGACTACTTACAGAGCTTTTTTATAGTGTTATTGTTGCCTCGAGCCTATACAGCTGACCTCGACCCAATACGACTTCCTCGGACATAATAAAGGCTTTATATGAAAATACCCATTTCATGGCACCTTTATTAACCAATGACTTAAAATTACAGTAGTTTTCTTAATTTTTCGTTGCGGTCATAACTATACAGCTGATCAAGACCTGATACTTATTGGTTCTGTATACATGTCAGGTTAAAGAACGTGCTGTCATATTAAATGGTCAATTTCTATTGTATTTTAAGTCATTGGTTAATAAATCCTGATCTTGCCCTTCATATCAGTAACTATTATATAACTAAACAATAAATATAATAATATAGTATTAACCAATGACTTAACATTACAGTGTTTTTCTTATTTTTTCGTTAAACCATAAATTATAGTATATATTCACAAATTCAGTCAAGCTTGCATATAATCTATTTCAGGAGCCGGAAGTTTACAATGCAAATGTATGTAGGACACATGCCCTGTATAAATCTTTATACAGGGCACATGTCCTGTATAAATCTTTATACAGGGCACATGTCCTGTATAAATCTTTATACAGGGCACATGCCCTGTATCAATCCGTATTGGTTCTGTATAAATGTCATGTTAAAGAACGTGCTGTCATATTAAATGGTCAATTTCTATTGTATTTTAAGTCATTGGTTAATAAAGTCTTTTATTAACGTTTCATCATGATGGACGATACAAGACGTTCATGGATGTTTTTTTCTTATTATTTTTTTTTTTGGTTCAGCAACACGTAGTTTATACAATGACCCAAGACGCACATGGAAGCCGACTTATGGGCTTCTGTATTAGTACAATCTAATTCTTGAAGGAAAAATGTAAATGAGTAATAATAAACTGTCTTATTGCACAATACAATGATTTTGATTTTTTGTGTTTTAACGCCACTTTCAACAATATTTCAGCTATATCATGGCGACCAGTTTTAGTGGTGGAGGAAGCCGGAGTACCCGGAGAGAACCACCGACCATGGGCAAGCAACTGGTAAACGTTATCACTTGCGGTTGCGAGTCGAGTGCACCTTTTTTTGTAATTTACAAAGCCAGGCGAGAACCCACGCCGTATTGGTGATAGGCTTGTATGAGTTGTTCGATCCAGCGACCTAACTCATTGAGCCACCCGGGTTCCCGCACAATACAAAATTCAACACAACCTAATATATATTGCAAATACATTTATGCCAGAGTATTTTATCTGAAATATCCAAAAATGTGTATTTGAACACGACCAGACAAACTTGAAGATGCCAAAGGGATAATCAGAGACCATAAATCGAAAGGACAGACAATATGAACAAAAGGAAAAAGAACAAAACATTACACAGAAAACTAAAGATTGACAAGTTCACACATACGACAAAATACATAATTAATAATAACAGTGACTGAAAAATGAGTAAAACATGACGCATAAACATTAATTCATAAATAGCGGTAGACATTAAAACTTTTCCAAAACAAATATACTCACAACCCTTCATTGTTGCATTCTCTTTCAATAATAGTTTCATATGAAACAGAGAATGACTTTGTTAATATGAAATCAATTATAGCATATCTTTTATTTTCATCTCTGTTTTTACATTAAAAATATCTATTTCAAATTTCATATTTTACTTTGGCAGATAATTTAGCTGATATGGGCACTGCTACACAAAGTGGTAGTTACAAAAGTTACGATGCATCGAAAGCTTTAGACGGAAACAGAAATCAGAACTTCTATGATGGAAGTTGTGGTCATACTGCACCGGGTCGAACGACGGCATGGTGGAGACTTGATATTGGACAACAAGCCAATATTCATAATATCATGATATATTATAGAAATGATAGTAAGTATAAAATGTGTGTCTAGACTCGTGTCACAATCACATGATCTACAATAGTTTCACTGTTTTTGTAATATACAGTTTAAGATATAATAAAATGTCTGGCATTGACATAGTCTCCATTGTTTGAGAAAAAAAACACGGAACTCTAACTTAAAGTGCTTGAGGATTGTTTTTGAAAAAAGCAATAAAATATCTTTAAAAAATGATTCGATCAAGCTGTGATAATGGTATGTAAATGTGCTTTCACTAAATAATTCTAGGTTTGGTGATTTCGTTGATCGCATCTCTCCCTTTGAGCTTGAAATAACGGATACCATAGATACAGATAGTGACAGTGAGGGGAGGTTAAGAACGAAACTTTACGACAAAAGATATGATTTCAATTTTCCCATTGTGAACTTTCCTTTTATATGTAACAAGTTTGCAGCATATAGAGTATATATCTCTCAGTTGATACGATACTCCAAAGCTTGTGGTTCCTATCATGATTTCCTTGATAGAGGGTTTCTGCTAACAAGGAAGCTACTGAACCAACGTTCCTCTTGGTTAAGTTGAAGTCATAATTTTGCGGTCGCCACCATGACTTGGTTGGCCGTTATGGAATATCTGTGTCATAAATAAGCACGGATATGTTCCACTTGTCGTAAGTACTTTCTGGTCTTTTTCTCATTCATGGACTCATCACCGAGCTTGTAACTAGATTAACACGACGGGTGGCACCAGTTGAGCAGGAACTGCCCACCCTTCCGGAGCACCTGAGTTCACCACCGGTTTTTTATGGGGTTCATGTTACTCGATCTTTAGTTTTATGTGTATGCTTTGTAGATCGTTGGCTGTCCTTTTGTACTTTTTCCTTTGGTCATTGTGTTGTCTGTTCTTCTTCGATTTACGGTATCTTCAAGCTCATCTTCCTATACATGGCAATAAGGAAGCATACAAAGTTTTGAGGAATTCCCAAATAATTTATAGGCAAACGTGTTGACGAAATTGTCAAAATCAAAGAGGCAATACCAGTCATATAAAAGTTGATAACGATATGGCAATCTTCATAGGTGATAAGTAATCATGCACAGTTTTGAGTAAATCTTACTTAAATTGCAGGACGGAAATACCTCCTTCAATATTGGTCCAATACAAAACGTGTAGCAATATGCTAATCTCCACAAAGTTCAAAACAAGCATCGTAATATTTTCATAAATTTCATTTGAAAAGATGGGGGAGCTGCGCGGAGATTAAAAACTTTCGATGCAATATTCTAAGCTAAAAAAGGCAATAACTCCTTAAAAATGCCATAAATTTCGTAACGATATGCCAGTCGGCTTATCGTGCAAAATTGAGAGAACTTTCCATTTAACATGTAGAAGGAGTTGTGAGTACAAATTTTTGTGATGAACGGGGATTAAGAAAGCAATATATCTTCTCCATATTGGGAGGACGGGGTGTGATGAAATTAACGGTCACCTGTAACAAGGAAATATAACAAAAACCTCCGAAATAAATATATTGGAGCAAACGCGTCATTAATGCAGGATGGGACTTTATCATTTCAATTGCGTGTTTGAAAAAATATAAATTCATCTTTTCTAATCCCGCAGGATAACATATGGATATTTTTTGTGTAACGCCATTTCAGACTTCATTTGGACAGGGATTCGGCTTAAATATAACTATTTGGTATTGCTAAAAACTTAAATGTTTTCAGAATTTGTTTTTCATAATGATGTCCTATACCAGAGGAACGTTTATTGTGTTGGAAGCTCATGTAGGATAATCATTGCTAAATTTTGTCGCAAGAATGCAAACAATTCTTGAATATCCTATTTGATGTCTAAAGCGAGGTCACTGTTCTGCCGATTTCTATTGTATTGCACTATATGCAAGACGCAGGACACATGATACATTATATATGTAGTAGAATAGACGTATACAGTAAAATGTATATACTGTCACAAAATTGTTTATTTCTAGAATATAATAGTAACGGAAAGAAACAACCAGTAATCAGTTAAGTTTCTCTACTTTAATTAAGTAACAATAATTACCCAATGATAACATTCAATTTCAAAATCAAATTTATAAAGTTTACAAATGACTTTACAGTGGAATTCCTTGAAATAAATGCCATTTACCTCTTACATAGTAGATACATTATAAACATTGCTACATCATATATATCCAGTGAATTTTTTCAGTGAAATGTATTGCTCTGTAGAATATGCAAGGTCAAGAGCTGGAAATTAAAGAGACCACAGATACAGCTTCATCAGCATCATTTTTGGACTTATACCTCGAATTTGACGACAGTGGTCAACTCAGTACTAACATTTATAAAAAACGAGACGACTTCAATTTTAAAATCATAAATTTTCCTAATATGTGCAGCAATATACCAGTTTCTCCTGCATATGGTGTTTACATCTCGCAATTGATTCGTTATGCAAGAGCCAGTAGCAATTATTCTGATTTCTTGAAGCGTCATCTTTGTCTGAAAAACAGGCTACTGGACCAGGGCTATAAAAAGATTCGCTTTATTCGATCTCTTAAAAAGTTTATATTCCGATATCAAGATCTTGTCGAAATATATTCTGTATCTGCAGATACAATAGTAAACGATACATTTTCATATAGTGAAAATGTATAAAGATAAGGATTTGGTATACGTGGTTTACAATGTCAAAAATATTTTTGTGAATGTGTGACGGAAAAAATGCTTTTGACATCTACGGTCGTAATTAAAATGTTTCAAAGGACTCATAGTTTATGGTGATCGTTCACGAGATATAATAGATACTGAGTTTGGTACTGTTTGACTGCTATTTTGCCTGTTTTTTCCAGTATTGTTGTAAATGCTGTTTTAGTGAAAACGGGGACCTTTGAACCGTAATGGAAGCGAGAGGTTGGCGCCGTAAAATCTTATTCAATCCACCATTTCTTTAGAAATGCCTGTACCAAGTCAGGACCATAGCGGTTTTCCAGTTTCCCGGTTGTTGACTGATTTTGTCTGTTTATTGATTTATGAGTTTTGAATTTCCCTTTGAAAGATTGCTCTATGTTCGGTAATTTTGTTATTACCCTTATTCGACAAAAATCAATTAATATCTGAAATATTCTTAAACAAAATAGAATTTATGAAAAGTATATGTAATTCAATAGATGATGAATTTCATTATTTATTTGTATGTTATCGTGGTGATATAACTGAAATCAGAGTTTATTTCACAATAACAGAGTAAATTAGAAAACCTACAGAAAAATTAAATGTTCATTATGCCACATATGTTTTTTTTCTTTTATTATCAAATCTATCTGTTTTTATAAAGAAAAACAATCTCTATTCCCTACTCCCCAAAGACGTTTAATGTATTTCATTCTATGTTTTGTATCTATGCTGTTTACTGTATTATTTTAAAAGGTATGGAAATCGGAAGCGGACTTTTGGGGTATCCGCGTTGTCGCTTTACTGGTGTATTCTATAAGTTTAAATATTGACATGAAAAAGTCGCATATATAGGCTGCATAATTTAATGTAATAAATATGATTTTTAGCAAATTAGAATTTATTGAACTGTTTAGCAATGAAATTTTATTTTTCAGTGATGTCCCATTGGATACACTCTAGCTGTGTATTTCTATGATTTTTTTAGAAATCTTAAAAAATATCGTCGTGGTAACAAAACGCAGTTGAAAAATAGTTCAGTAATTGGGAATGTTATATATATTCCCGTTAACACTGAGTTTATTGATTGTGTGTCAGTGTGAATTACCAGTTTTCACAATTATTCTTGCGTTGATACAGTTACTACGGTGACTCTTAAAACACACAATGTTAATATTTAGTTATTTGCTTCTCATTTTAGAAGGGTACAGACTTAATGGTTTCTATATCTACATATCAGATGTAATTGATAAGCAACACCCAAACAGGGGGCACCTTTGTTTTCACGACCAGCAATATGGTTATCCAAAAACAATACAGAATATAACATGTAACTATCCTGGACGATATGTAGTGATTTATAATTACCAGTACCGGCGAGAGGCTTTCCTTGAACTTTGTGAGGTTGAAGTGTATGGTAAGATTTAATATTGACTGTCTGTTACTGTTTGAAATCGTTTTCTAAACTTAGATATGACCAAAGGAAATAGTTTATTACAATATCATATAACATAGGACTAACATGTCGGGGGTCTTATAAGAAGGTCTTATTGTGTTTTGTATGTATGCTTGTAGGAGAGTTCATGTCTTATTGTGTATTGTGTTTTGTATGTATGTTTGTAGGAGAGTTCATGTCTTATTGTGTTTTGTATGTATGTTTGTAGGAGAGTTCATGTCTTATTGTGTTTTGTATGTATGTTTGTAGGAGAGTTCATGTATTATTGTGTTTTGTATGTATGCTTGTAGGAGAGTTCATGTCGTATTGTGTTTTGTGTGCATGCTTACGTATATTGATGTCCAACATTTTGCTGTTGCTCATCTTTTTAGTTTCCTGTATTGTGTTTTTTTTCTGTGTTTGTCTTCGTCCTGTGTCTTGCGCCTTTGTGATTTGTCAATTCATGTCACATGATTTAAATATAAAACATATATAAACTGTGTATTACCAAAAATAGATATGTTTAAACATTATATCACTAAATAAATGTTAGAGAAAACCGAAAGGGCAATCAACAATGGACAATCCAGAGAAATTGACAACAGTGGGTACACAAAACACAGGACGAAGACAAAGAAAATAAAAACACAGAACAGAAAACTAAAACTTGTATGAAATTCGAACAAAATCGAATCTTCATCCACATTTCGGTTAACAACATTGTTGTCACAAAGAAATACGGCATCCGATTTCCCACTTAAAATTAAATATCACAGACCCTTTGGAGAATGTTGTATCATACAACGCTAGTAGAGCCATATTGACTGAGGCTTTATAAATGTTGCAAATTTAATTTAAATTTAACATTTTTCTTCTCCAGAATATGAATGATGTCCTGGATTTTCAAATGACAACTTTTAAATAATATGATATTATAATAAAACAATGTAACCTCTTTGCATTGGTCAATGCATGTTTTTATCGACCGATGAAAGCATTTTGACCTCGGACTTCGTCCTCACACAATATACTTTTTTCTGGTCGATAAATGCACACCTTGACCTCATCAAAAAGCTATAGTTATATAATTCTATAATTGCACTTTTTGAATTAACCTTCGTATTGCTGCTGTACCCCTTCTAGGAGCACATTTACCTGTGTATTGGCATACAAAAAAAAGATACTCAATTTAAAATTGTATTTCTTTGTAATATTATACACTTACACTTACAGATGTAATGTGCAAATTAAACCAAAAAAAAATAGAATCGTATATGGCATGAAACAGCATAGAGATATGTGAAGATTAAATTTTATTTTACTGAATGTCGCAATGTCTAATAATTGGTTCCAAGTCCTAGGACATCAAAATTAACAATAAGCAATACATCAATAAATCTTCTAAATCGTTGTTATTAGGTGAGAAATACAAGACCTGGTGATTATCTAGTATATATTTCTGTGTCTATCAAAGCAAACTGCGAAATAGGTATCATGTTTTGGGCGTTGAGTATGATTAGATAAAGAAGAGACAAAATAATTAATCAATTTAATTAGAATTATAATTAACAAATATATAGAAAGTTTATATTATGGTAGGGTGCATCTTGGGAAAGTATGGAAATACATGTGCCTCTAGCTGTTCTACACACTGCAATGGAACAACTTGTGATGTAAGGACTGGGAATTGTGTGTGCACACCAGGGTATCAAGGAGGAAAATGCTTGCAATGTAAGTGTATTTGTTGTTATACAAGGTACCAATTTTAAGTCAATGCACATTATTTTGAAAATGTATATAGTCTATATTTGATTTTTCAGTGATCAACACCAAACAGTTAGAATATCATATTTGATTTAAAGTACTTTAATTTGATTTTTAATCGATTCGTAAAATTAACCAAAAACAAATGACGTCTATCAGTTTGGGATATGCAGTTAATCCATCAGATGAAACATAATGGAATATTAATCATATAAATGAATAGTATTATTTTGTTATTTTATCCAATGGCTAGTTGCATTATATTGTAGGTTAATCACATTTCTCAGAGCATAAGCCGAAACTCGTATATATATATATATATATATAG
>MJUT01042582.1:18463-34584 GCA_002080005.1 Gigantidas platifrons | reverse complement strand
GTGTTTCGTGTTTCGTGTTTTCAGGTAATTTCCTCCATAAGTTGGAGCACTCCAATTTCCATTGGATAAAAGCACAATGATTTTAAAAAGACGTAAAATAGTTCAGTTAAAAGTTTATGTGTATCACATAAAAGCACAATGATTTAAAAATGTCGTAAAATAATTTGGTCATATCCTAAGTTAGTGGTCTTCTTATCATGAAAACCGCCTCAGTGCGTATTGCTGATCAGTGGTATAGACTTGTACTTCATGTTTATCTGTGAATCCATTAATTTACATAAAATACATGTCAATGTGTTCATGATTGACACTAATTTCTCCAGAAAAACGTTCCGCTATATAGATGATAGCCTTTCGCTAAATAATTCTTGGCTTAGTGATTTCGTTGATCGCAGCAATTCCATTGAGCTTGAAATAAAGGATATCACAGCTAAAGATATATCTGCTTCATACCTTGACCTACACTTGACAGTGAAGGGCGGTGAACTTTCTATTCATATGTAGCAACATTCCAGCAGCATCTGCATATGGAGTATATATATATATTAGGGATGTCAAAATGTCTGGAATTCAATACTCGAGTACTCGGAACAGATACGTGCGAGTATTCGAGTGCTCGGAAGACACCTCAACATTCTGAAGAAATCTATGACCCGAGACTATTACTATAATTATTCCGTTGATTATCTGTTGAAAGACAAAATTAATACCAAATTACGTATGATCCGACTATACAGATTTGATAACCAAATAGATACAATAGATACAATATTTTTCTCTGAAATTCTTTGACGATTTAAAGAAAGATCAATACCAAATTGTGCTTTTCAACCAAATATTTGACAAATATACCACTACAGTGCAATATTTAATTGAGAATGAAAAATTTTTCTTTTTAAATAAACATTTATTACCCAATTAATCATCAAACATACCTACAAAAAAGTGACAGTTACAATTACATGCATGATTAACAATCAAAGGCAAATACGGCTTAATTGTAAGTTATTGATCCATAAACAACACAATCAATCAATGTGCAAACACCGCTATGAATACACCTAATGAGTTGTATGGGGTTCATTGCGGAGCACTTTAATTTTGTTCTTGTTCAGCAAAATGATATGATGATAGTCTATTTCGCAGTCTTGTTACAATTAGTCCTGCAGATGAAAAAATCCTCTCCGAAGGAATGGATGTTGCCGGTACTGTTAACACACGTTTTGCAATAACTGACAATCGTTGATAGTTGGTTTCTCTATCAGCCCACCACTCGAGTGGGGATTTTTCTAAGTCAGACTTGTTAATAACTTTGTAACTCTAGCTCTGTTAATTGTACATCACAAAGAGTGCATTTGACAGTATTTCCATTTAACGATCGTTTAAAATAATTCCATACCGCTGATTTTTGTGGAGGCATTTTAACGTACCGATTTTATTTCTAACAACTTAGAACATACGAAAGAAGAAGAAGAAGAACTGTATTCTTATTTGTTCACACTTAATATTGACTTAGGGAATATTCAAAGAGAAAAATGAAAGGGAAACTGTTTAAAGATAAAACAAAGTTAGGCGGGTATTCCACTACGAAAATTGTACTCGATACTCGGACCTTCCGAGTGATACTCGAATACACGAGTACTCGTAGACATCCCTAATATATATATATATATAAGTTGATACGATATTCCTGAACTTGTGGTTCCTATCAGTATTTCCGTGATAGAGGTTTGCTGCTAAGAAGGAAGCTACTGAACCAAGGATTCCTCTTGTTTAAGTTGACGTCATCACTTCGAAAGTTTTACGGTCGCCACCATGACTTGGATGCCCGTTATGGAATATCTGTGTCACAAACGATCTTGGATATGTTCCAGTTGTTGCAAACACTTCCCAGTTCTTTCCTCATTCATGACTTATCACCGGGCTTGTATTTAGATTAACAGGAAGGATGTCACTAGTGGAGCCGTGACTAATGACGGCTCTCACACCTGTCTCGATCGATAACAAATCCCAAACCCAATAAATTTTACATAATTTCGTGTTAATTACTAATTATCCCCGTTAATTAAACCTCATTAATTTATTATCTAAATATTATATATGGGTTTTTATATCTTAAGTATCAATATTTAACGCTTAATTTCTGATGAAGTTCCTGTAGGAAGTAATTAACTTGTATTTCGTTTACATACATATATAATGCCCTCTGACGAACTCTGTAGGTGATTTAAATGTCAAAATCGATACAATCTTTATTCAATTGATTTCAACCAGACTCCATGTGAAGAAAATCTATATTTTGTATACGTGTGCTGTCCATATTCTTTCGAAATATTAATTATAGAAAACTTTATGTTGAAGTAACTGATGAGGTATTATACCAAATTTTACTGGGAAAAAAACTTCGTGTACGGTTCCTCTGTTTCGGTCTGGTGGTGTAATGATGACCATACGGTGGAGGAGGAGTATAATCGTAGCATTTTTGAGAAGGTGGAGGAGGGATAAATGTCTGCTATTAAAATGGTTCATCTGGTAAATCTTATTTTACACTATGTCGTAAAACAAGTTTTTCGTCTTTTGGACTAGAGATTGTAATGCTCACCCTACCCGAGTTCACCCCAAGTTATTTGTGGGGTTCGTATTGCTCAATCTTTAGTTTTTCTGTGTTTACTTTTGGCCATTGTTTGTCCCTTTGGTATCTGCTTAATATATTTGACGTGGGCGTATGTCAAACAAACAAGTATTCGTTTCTAACTTTTATTTATAAGTCGGAACCAATTGTTCTTCGATCGCTGGGATGATCTGTTACAAGAGACCCTCTTAGAATCCGTACGGATAAACTGTAGGAAACATACTGTATTGGAAAACTCAAAATCTTGTTTCCCATTTAACGGTAAATGTAAAAAAGAGTTATAAACGAAAAAAGTCCGAAAGGCTGTGTGTTTATTGTGTGTGATAATTACAGATGCTTCTCCAGAAAAAGGAAAAGAAACTAGGCCGATCCTTTAATGCACGTTCCGCTATATAGATGATGGCCTTTCACTAAATAATTCTTGGCTTGGTGATTTTGTTGATCGAAACAATTCTATTGAGCTTGAAATAAAGGATACCACAAATACAGATAGGTTTGCTTCATACATTGGCATACACTTCGAAATTGACCGGGAACGGCGATCAAGAACGAAGCTTTACGACAAAAGAGATGATTTCAATATTCCCATTGTGAACTTTCGATTTATATGTAGCAACATTCCAGCAGCATCTGCATATGGAGTATATATATTTAAGTTGATACGCTATTCCTAAGCTTGTGGTTCCTATCAGGATTTCCGTTATTGAGGGTTGTTGCTAAGAAGGAAGCTACTGCACCAAGGGTTCCTCTTGTTTAAGTTGAAGTCAATACTTCGAAAGTTTTACGGTCGCCACCATGACTTGGATGCCCGTTATGGAATATCTGTGTCACAAACGATCTTTGATATGTTCCACTTGTCGCAAACACTTCCCATTCCTGTCCTCATTCATGACTTATCACCGGGTTTGTATCTAGATTAACACGACGGGTGTCAGTAATGGAGCAGGTACTGTTTACCCTTTCGGAGCACCTGTGTCCACCCCAGGTTTACAGTGGGGTTCGCGTTACTCGATCTTTAGTTTTGTGTAGATGTTTTGTAGATATTTCTTCCTTTTTTCTTTGCCCATTGTGCTGTATGTTCTTCTTCGATTTACGGATTCTGATTACCTCTCTGGTATCTTCAAGCTCTTCTTACGTACATGTGCACAATAAGGACGAGACATAGTTGAATTCAGTGTTTAGTAAGAAGGCCACTATCCTTGCATTTCAACTCCCGCAGTTAGAAATTAACAAACGCTTGTTATGGGTCAGTTTGAAGGCAATATTTTGCTATGAGTTGTTGATGGTCCGTTGAAAGACAATAGTTTCAGATCCAGTCCATTATGCCCTCATTTTGCCATCAATAATATTCGTCCTTTCTATAAATAATTTGGACTATTTTTAGCATGTTCTCAGGGAAAATATGGACGCAACTGTAGGGAGACATGCAGTAAATATTGTAAACGCCAAACTTGTTCCCCAACAGATGGTGTATGTAACGATGGCTGTATACCTGGGTGGAAGGGCGACAAATGTAATCAAGGTATTGAATAATGTATAAAATATATCAATGTTTTATATTCTATTCAGGGGATGTAGCATAAAAATAGATATTAGGAATTAACAGGTTACAAACAAATAAAACGTACATCGTTAGCACTTAAGATATATCTTCCAGAATACAAGGATACATGTTATTTATATTTAAACGTATATCAAAATAATGACTATAAGAGCATGCGCATTAACTACGAAAAGATGTTTGAACCGTGATGGTGAGCAATTTCTCCAATATCAACAACACAAATAACCACCTCAGACCTCAAGATATTTGCTAAAACAAGTGGTCGTCATTTGTGTGGGTATTTATTATTTTTAATATTTTCGGAGTCGACACTGATCGTATTATTTTGAGTTGACTGGCTACAGTTTCTATTTTCATTCACAAATATATCTCTTTTTCACTATTGCTATGCTTTGTAATTACAGTGTGCAACCAAGGTACCTTTGGTGTAAGATGCAGGAGTAGTTGTCATTGCTTAAATGGAGCCAGATGTAACAACGTGAACGGACAGTGTCCACATGGGGATTGTGACTATGGATGGAAAACACGCACATGTTCTGAAGGTAAACTATTTCTTCTATTATATTAAATTGTATGTTAAAGAAAGATGATTTAAAATGAAAGTGAGCATAGAGAAAAATCTACCTAAAATTCAGGAAAAATTCAATCATGCTCTCTAATGTGACAGACACTACATGTATAGTTTCATAGTTGTTCACAAAAAAAAGATAATAAAAACTGATAAAGAAATCATACAAAATTGATATCTTCACTGACCCTGTGTTTGTACTTCCATCTCATTGTTTCCAGAATTGATTTTTCTATATAAGACTCGATACTCTGATACTGTGTATGTGTCATTGTCCCTGATTTTGTCATGTACTAAATCATTAGTCTTATCATGAAAACCACCTCAGTGCATATTGTTACAGTGGTGTAAACTTGATCTTCATGTTTGTCTGTGAATCCATTAATCTACATAAAATGCATGTCAATGTGTGCATGATTAACATTAATTTTCATGAATTATACATTTCCTTGCTATAATTATTTTTGTGTTTTCTCATACTCTCGTGGATATATGGATTAAACTGTAGGAAACATACTATATTGGAAAACTCAAAATCTTGCTTCCCATTTAACGGTAAATGTAAAAAAAAAACGTTATAAACGAAGTAATTCCGACAGGCTGTGTGTTGGCTATGTGGGATAATTATAGAGACTTCTCCAGAAAAACGAAAAGAAGCTAGGCCGATCCTTTAATGCACGTTCCGCTATATAGATGATGATCTTTCACTAAATAATTCTTGGTTTGGTGATTTCGTTGATCGCAGCAATTCCATTGAGCTTGAAATAAAGGATACGACAGATACAGATAGGTGTGCTTCATACCTTGACCTACACTTCGAAATTGACCGAGAACGACGATTAAGAACGAAGCTTTACGACGAAAGAGATGATTTCAATATTCCCATTGTGAACTTTCCATTTATATGTAGCAACATTCCAGCAGCATCTGCATATGGAGTATATATATATTTAAGTTGATACGCTATTCCTGAGCTTGTGGTTCCTATCAGGATTTCCGTGATAGAGGGTTGCTGCTAAGAAGGAAGCTACTAAACCAAGGGTTCCTCTTGTTTAAGTTGAAGTCATCACTTCGAAAGTTTTACCGTCGCCACCATGACTTGGATGCCCGTTATGGAATATCTGTGTCACAAACGATCTTAGATATGTTCCAGTTGTCGCAAACACTTCCCAGTCCTTTCCTCATTCATGACTTATCACCGGGTTTGTATCTAGATTAACACAACGGGTGTCACTAATGGATCAGGAACTGCCTACCCTTCCGGAGCACATGAGGTCACTTCAGGTTTTCAGTGGGGTTCGCGTTACTCGATCTTTTGTTTTATGTAGTGTGTTCTTCTTCGATTTACGGATTCTGATTACCTCTCTGGTATCTTCAAACTCTTCTTACTTACATGTACACAATAAGGACGAGACATAGTTGAATTCAGTGTGTAGGAAGAAGGCCACGATCCTTGCATTTCAACTCCCACAGTTAGAAATTAACAAACGCTTGCTATGGGTCAGTTTGAAGGCAATATTTTGCTATGAGTTGTTGATGGTCCGTTGAAAGACAATAGTTTCAGATCCAGTCCATTATGCCCTCATTTTGCCATCAATAATATTCGTCCTTTCTATAAATAATTTGGACTATTTTTAGCATGTTCTCAGGGAAAATATGGACGCAACTGTAGGGAGACATGCAGTAAATATTGTAAACGCCAAACTTGTTCCCCAACAGATGGTGTATGTAACGACGGCTGTAGACCTGGATGGAAGGGCGACAAATGTAATCAAGGTATTGAATAATGTATACAATATATTAAAGTTTTATATTCTATTCAGGGGATGTAGCATAAAAATAGATATTAGGAATTAACAGGTTACAAACAAATAAAATGTACATCGTTAGCACTTAAGATATATCTTCCAGAATACAAGGATACATGTTATTTATATTTAAACGTTTATCAAAATAATGACTATAAGAGCATGCGCATTAACTACGTAAAGATGTCTGAACAGTGATGGTGAAAAATTGCTCCAATCTCAACAACACAAATAACCACCACAGACCTCAAGATATTTGCTAAAAATAAGTGGTCTTAATTTGTGTGGGTATTTATTGTTTTATAGTGTCGGAGTCGATATTGATCGTATTATTTTGAGTTGAATGGCTATTGTTATTATTTTCATACATATATATATTATTTTTATTATTATTGCTATGCTTTCTAATTACAGAATGTGATCAAGATACCTTTGGTGAAGATTGCAAGAGTATATGTCATTGTTTAAATGGAGCCAGATGTACCAACGTGAACGGACAATGTCCAAATGGGAATTGTGATTATGGATGGAAAACACGCACATGTTCTGAAGGTAAAGTATTTCTTCTATTATTTTATATTTTATGTTAAATAAACAGGATTACAAATGGAAGGGAGCATAGAGAAAAATCTACCTAAAATTCAGGAAAAATTAAATCATGCTGATGACCTGCTCTCTAATATGACAGACGCTACATGTATAGCTTTATAGTTGTTCAAAAAAAATTAATAAAAACTGATAAAGAAATCATACAAAATTATTATCTTCATTGTCCCTGTGTTTGTACTTCCATCTCATTGTTTCCAGAATTGTTTTTCTATATAAGACTCGATACCCTGATACTATGTATGTGTCATTGTCCCTGATTTTGTCATGTACTAAATAATTGGTCTTCTTATCATGAAAACCACATCAGTGCGTATTGTTGCAGTGGTATAGACTTGTACTTCATGTTTATCTGTGAATCCATTAATTTACATAAAATACATGTCAATGTGTTCATGATTAACACTAATATTCATGAATAATACATTTGCTTGCTATTATTATTTTTGTGTTTTCTCATACTCTCGTGGATATATAAAATAAACTGTAGGAAACATGCTATATTGGAAAGTTCAAAATCTTGTTTCCCATTTAAAGGTAAATGTAAAAAAAAGTTGTAAGCGAAGCATATCCGAAAGGTTGTGTGATAATCACAGAGGCTTCCCCAGAAAAACGAAAAAGAGCTAGGCCGATCCTTTAATGCACGTTCTGCTATATAGTTGATCGCCTTTCACTAATTAATTCTTGGTTTGGTGATTTCGTTGATCTCAGCAATTCCATTGAGCTTGAAATAAAGGATACCACAGATACAGATAGGTGTGCTTCATACCTTGACCTACACTTTCAAATTGACAGTGAAGGGTGGTTAAGAACGAAGCTTTACGACAAAAGAGATGATTTCAATATTCCCATTGTGATCTTTCCATTTATAATGAAGCAACATTACAGCAGCATCTACATATGGAGTATATATATCTATAAGTTGATACGCTATTCCTGAACTTGTGGTTTCTATCAGGATTTCCGTGATAGAGGGTTGTTGATAAGAAGGAAGCTACTGAACCAAGGGTTCCTCTTGTTTAAGATTAAGTCATCACTTCGAAAGTTTTACGGTCGCCACCATGAGTTGGGTGACCGTTATGGAATATCTGTGTCACAAATGATCACGGATATGTTCCACTTGTCGGAAACACTTCCCAGTCCTTTCTTCATTTATGACTTATCACCGGTTTTGTAACTAGATTAACACGACGGGTACCACTAGTGGTACAGATACTGGTTACCCTTTCGGAGAACCTGAGTCCACTCCAGGTTTTCAGTGGGGTTCGCGTTACGCGATCTTTAGTTTTATGTGTATGTTTTATAGATGTTTGTCCTTTTTTCTTTGGTCATTGTGCTGTATGTTCTTCTCCGATTTACGGATTCTGATTTCCTCTCTGGTATCTTCAAACTCTTCTTACATACATGGACACAATAAGGATGTGATATCGCTGAATTCAGCATCTAGGAAGAAGGCCACCATCCTTGTATTTCAACTCCCGCAGATAGAAATTAACAAACGTTTGCTATGGGTTGTTGATGGTCAGTTTGAAGACAATATGTTCCTATGAGTTGTTGATGGTCCGTTCAAAGACAGTAGTTACTGCCGCAGTCCACTATACCCTCATTTTTCCATCAATAATATTCGTCCTTTCTATAAATTGGACTATTTTTAGCATGTTCTCAGGGAAAATATGGACGCAACTGTAGGGAGATATGCAGTAGATATTGTAAAGGTCAAACTTGTTCCTCAAGATATGGTGTATGTAACGACGGCTGTAGACCTGGATGGAAGGGCGACAAATGCAATGAAGGTATTGAATAATGTATACAATATATTAATGTTTTATATTCTATTCAGGGGATGTAGCATAAAAATAGATATTAGGAATTAACAGGTTACAAACAAATAAAACGTATAAGGACATGTGCATTAACTATAAAAAGATGTTTGAACAGTGATGATGAGCAATTTCTCCAATATCAACAACACAAATAACTACCTCAGACCTAAAGATATTTTGCTAAAACAAGTGGTCGTCATTTGTGTGGGTATTTATTGTTTTATAGTTTCGGAGTCTATACTGATCGTATTATTTTGAGTTGAATGGCTATTGTTATTATTTTCATACACATTTATATTATTTTGTTTATTACTGCTATGCTTTCTAATTACAGAGTGCGGTCAAGGTACATTTGGTGAAGATTGCAAGAGTATATGTCATTGTTTAAAAGGAGCCAGATGTAACAACGTGAACGGACATTGTCCAAATAGGAATTGTGATTCTGGATGGAAAACACGCACATGTGCTGAAGGTAAAGTATTTCTTCTATTATTTTATATTTTATGTTAAATAAACAGGATTACAAATGAAAGGGAGCATGAAGAAAAATCTACCTAAAATTCTGGAAAAATTAAATCATGCTGATGACCTGTTCTCTTATGTGACAGACGCTACATGTATAGTTTGATAGTTGTTCACAAAACAATTAATAACAACTGATAAAGAAATCATACAAAATTGATATCTTCACTGACCCTGCGTTTGTACTTCCATCTCATTGTTGCCAAAATTGCTTTTTCTATATAAGACTCGATATTATGATACTGTATATTTGTCAATAAATTAATTTTAGAGTCACATGTCATTTTATACCTGTTTTGATTGGTTTAAAAAAGTTGAGATTATTTGTCAATGTACGGAATTGCGAAATAGACGTCGTTCGCAAGGCATCGAGTGCCGTTTTCATCAGGTGATTTTCTTTCAATGAGGCACCTTTAGGGTTAATACAATTTATTCCTATTATTTTGAAAAAATAAATATATTTTTCAATATCATAGCAAAGAAAGTTTGAATCAATTTACCAGGATTGATCGAAATTATTTGTTCGGTTCATTCTAACTAACCCCAATCAGGTTGTACACACCTTTACGTAACCCGCTACGAGTGGTGCACGGTGTGTAAAACCTGATTGATGTTATGTCTTCATGAACTGAACAAAAACTCCGATCAATCCTTAATTGTCCCTGATTTTGTCATTTACTAAATTAGTGGTCTTCTTATCATGAAAACCACACCAGTGCGTAGTGTTGCAGTGGTATAAACTTGACTTCATTTTTATCAGGGAATCCATTAATTTGCATAAACAAAACATGTCAATGTGTGCATGATTAACACTAATTTTTATCAATAATACATTTGCTTGCAATAATTATTTGTGTGTCTTCTCATACTCCCATGGGTATATGGAATAAACTGTATGAAACATGCTGTATTGGAAAGCTCAAAATCTTCTTTCCCATTTAACGGTAAAGGTAAAAAAAAGTTATACAAAAATCATTTCCGAAAGGTTGTGTTTTGATTGTGTGGAATAATTACAGAGGCTTCTCCAGAAAAACGAATAGAAGCTAGGCCGATCCTTTAATTTACGTTCTACTATATAGATGATGGCCTTTCACTAAAACTACATTTATAGTTCTATAAATGCATTTTTGGCACGAGCTGCCCCCTTTTGTAATATGATATTTTACTTGAACAAGGAAAGAGTTATCTGTCTTTGTATAGGTCACTACAGTCCGATAGGACGTAGTGTTGCTCATTAATATTCATGAGATAAACAGAAAAGTTATGTAAACACGTAGTTAATCGGAGAGGACATTTAATAGTTTTTTAGATAGATATTGAAAGTTTTTTTGCTAAAAAAGATTGTGGATAGTTGTATATGTAAATAGTGATATTATTGGACTAAATATCTAATTCAAACTGATGCGATATCTGCTAAGCAAAGTTACATTGATGTGAAACTGTGTTGCGTGACCTAAATAATTATGCAATTATTGTTTCTTGAAAAATATTCGTTTTAAAGGAGAGAGGACGTTAAAACAGTTAATTGAATAAATTAAAACAGTAATTCTTGGCTTGGTGATATCGTTGATCGCAGCAATTCCATTGAGCTTGAAATAAAGGATACCACCGATACAGATAGGTCTGCTTCATACCTTGACATACACTTCGAAATTGACAGTGAAGGGCGGTTAAGAACGAATTTTACGACAAAGAGATGAGTTCAGTCTTCTCATTGTGGACTTTTCATTTATATGTAGCAACATTCCAGCAGCATCCGTATATTGAGTATATATCTCTAAGTTGCTACGATATTCCTGAGCTTGTGGTTCATATCAGGATGTCAGTGATATAGGGTTGCTGCTAACAAGGAAGCTAGTGAACCAAGGGTTCCTCTTGTTTAAGTTGAAGTCACCACCTAGAAAGTTTGACGGTCGCAACCATGACTTGGTTGACCGTTATGGAATATTTCTGTCACAAATTATCACGGATATGTTCCACTTGTCGTAAATACTTCCCGGTCCTTTCCTCATTCATGCCTTATCACCGGTTTTGTACCTAGATTAGCACGACGGGTGTCACTAATGGAGCAGAAACTGCTTACCCTTACGGAGTACATGAGGTCACTTCAGGTTTTCAGTGGGGTTCGTGTTACTCGATCTTTAGTTTTATGTGTATATTTTCTTAATGTTTGTCCTTTTTCTTTTGGCCATTGTGCTGTATGTTCTTCTTCGGTTTATGGATTCTCATTACCTCTCTGGTATCTTCAAACTCTTCTTACTTACATGTACGCAATAAGGACGAGACATAGTTGAATTCAGCATATAGGAAGAAGGGTACGATCCTTGTATTTAAACTCCCGCAGTTAGAAATTAACAAATGTTTGCTATAGGTTGTTGATCAGTTGGAGGGCAATATGTTNACCTTGACATACACTTCGAAATTGACAGTAAAGGGTGGTTAAGAACGAAATTTTACGACAAAGAGATGAGTTCAATCTTCCCATTGTGGACTTTTCATTTATATGTAGCAACATTCCAGCAGCATCCGTATATTGAGTATATATCTCTAAGTTGCTACGATATTCCTGAGCTTGTGGTTCATATCAGGATGTCAGTGATATAGGGTTGCTGCTAACAAGGAAGCTACTGAACCAAGGGTTCCTCTTGTTTAAGTTGAAGTCATCACCTCGAACGTTTGACGGTCGCCATCATGACTTGGTTGACCGTTATGGAATATTTCTGTCACAAATTATCACGATATGTTCCACTTGTAAATACTTCCCGGTCCTTTCCTCATTCATGCCTTATCACCGGTTTTGTAACTAGATTAGCACGACGGGTGTCACTAATGGAGCAGAAACTGCTTACCCTTCCGGAGCACATGAGGTCACTTCAGGTTTTCAGTGGGGTTCGTGTTACTCGATCTTTAGTTTTATGTGTATATTTTCTTAATGTTTGTCCTTTTTCTTTTGGCCATTGTGCTGTATGTTCTTCTTCGGTTTATGGATTCTCATTACCTCTCTGGTATCTTCAAACTCTTCTTACTTACATGTACGCAATAAGGACGAGACATGGTTGAATTCAGCATATAGGAAGAAGGGTACGATCCTTGTATTTAAACTCCCGCAGTTAGAAATTAACAAATGTTTGCTATGGGTTGTTGATCAGTTGGAGGGCAATATGTTACTATGAGTTGTTGATGGTCCGTTGAAAGACAATAGTTTCTGCCCAAGTCCACTATGCCCTCATTTTGCCATCAATAATATTCGTCCTTTCTATAAATAATTTGGACTATTTTTAGCATGTTCTCAGGGAAAATATGGACGCAACTGTATGGAGATATGCAGTAGATATTGTAAAGGCCAAACTTGTTCCCCAAGAGATGGTGTATGTAACGACGGCTGTAGGCCTGGATGGAAGGGCGACAAATGTAATCAAGGTATTGAATAATGTATACAATATATTAAAGTTTTATATCCTATTCAGGGGATGTAGCATAAAAAATAGATATTAGGAATTAACAGGTTACAAACAGATAAAATGTACATCGTTAGCACTTAAGATATATCTTCCAGAATACAAGGATACATGTTATTTATATTTAAACGTGTATCAAAATAATGACTATAAGAGCATGCGCATTAACTACGAAAAGATGTTTGAACAGTGATGGTGAAACATTCCTCTAATATCAACAACACACATAACCACCTCAGACCTCAAGATATTTGCTAAAAATAAGTGGTCTTAATTTGTGTGGGTATTTATTGTTTTATAGTGTCGGAGTCGATACTGATCGTATTATTTTGAGTTCAATGGCTATTGTTATTATTTTCAAACACATATATATTATTTTTTTTATTATTGCTATGCTTTCTAATTACAGAATGTGATCAACATACCTTTGGTGAAGATTGCAAGAGTACATGTCATTGTTTAAATGGAGCCGGATGTAACAACGTGAACGGACAATGTCCAAATGGGAATTGTGATTCTGGATGGAAAACACGCACATGTTCTGAAGGTAAAGTAGTTCTTCTATTATATCATATTTTACATTAGATCAATAGGATTTAAAATGAAAGTGAGCATGAAGAAAAATCTACCGAAAATTCAGGAAAAATTAAATCATGCTGATGACCTGTTCTCTTATGTGACAGACGCTACATGTATAGTTTGATAGTTGTTCACAAAACAATTAATAACAACTGATAAAGAAATCATACAAAATTGATATCTTCACTGACCATGCGTTTGTACTTCCATCTCATTGTTGCTAAAATTGCTTTTTCTATATAAGACTCGATATTATGATACTGTATATTTGTCAATAAATTAATTTTAGAGTCACATGTCATTTTATACCTGTCTTGATTGGTTTAAAAAATTGAGATTATTTGTCAATGTACGGAATTGCGAAATAGACATCGTTCGCAAGGCGTCGCGTGCCGTTGTCATCAGGTGATTTTCTTTAAATGAGGCACCTTTAGGGTTAATTAAATTTATTCCTATTATTTGCCTTATTTTGAAAAAATAAATATATTTTTCAATATCATAGCAAAGAAAGTTTAAATCAATTTACAAGGATTGATCGAAATTATTTGTTCGGTTCATTCTAACTAACCCCAATCAGGTTGTACACACCTTTACGTAACCCGCTACGAGTGTTGCACGGTGTGTAAAACCTGATTGATGGTATGTCTTCATGAACTGAACAAAAACTGCGATCAATCCTTAATTGTCCCTGATTTTGTCATTTACTAAATTAGTGGTCTTCTTATTATGAAAACCACCTCAGTGCGTATTGTTGCAGTGGTATAAACTTGATTTCATTTTTATCAGGGAATCCATTAATTTACATAAACAAAACATGTCAATGTGTGCATGATTAACACTAATTTTCATCAATAATACATTTGCTTGCAATAATTATGTGTGTGTCTTCTCATACTCCC
This sequence comes from Gigantidas platifrons, assembly GCA_002080005.1. Lineage (NCBI taxonomy): Eukaryota > Metazoa > Mollusca > Bivalvia > Mytilida > Modiolidae > Gigantidas > Gigantidas platifrons. Next base: position 20,125 of record MJUT01042582.1, on the reverse strand, counting down.
GTGGGTATATGGAATAAACTGTATGAAACATGCTGTATTGGAAAGCTTAAAATCTTCTTTCCCATTTAACGGTAAAGGTAAAAAAAAGTTATGCAAAAATCATTTCCGAAAGGTTGTGTTTTGATTGTGTGGAATAATTACAGAGGCTTCTCCAGAAAAACGAAAAGAAGCTAGGCCGATCCTTTAATTCATGTTCCACTATATAGATGATGGCCTTTCACTAAGACTACATTTATAGTTCTATAAATGCATTTTTGGCACGAGCTGCCCCCTTTTGTAATATAATATTTTACTTGAACAAGGAAAGATTATCTGTCTTTGTATAGGTCACTACAGTCCGATAGGACGTAGTGTTGCTCATTAATATTCATGAGATAAACAGAAAAGTTATGTAAACACGTAGTTAATCGGAGAGGACATTTAATAGTTTTTTAGATAGATATTGAAAGTTTTTTTGCTAAAAAAAGATTGTGGATAGTTGTATATGTAAATAGTGATATTATTGGACTAAATACGTTATTCAAACTAATACGATATCTGCTAAGCAAAGTTACATTGATATGAAACTGTGTTGCGTGACCTAAATAACTATGCAATTATTGTTTCTTGAAAAATATTCGTTTTAAAAGAGTGAGGAGGTTAAAACAGTTAATTGAATAAATTAAAACAGTAATTCTTGGCTTGGTGATTTCGTTGATCGCAGCAATTCCATTGAGCTTGAAATAAAGGATACCACAGATAGGTCTGCTTCATACCTTGACATACACTTCGAAATTGACAGTGAAGGGCGGTTAAGAACGAAATTTTACGACAAAGAGATGAGTTCAATCTTCCCATTGTGGACTTTTCATTTATATGTAGCAACATTCCAGCAGCATCCGTATATTGAGTATATATCTCTAAGTTGCTACGATATTCCTGAGCTTGTGGTTCATATCTGGATGTCAGTGATAGAGGGTTGCTGCTAACAAGGAAGCTACTGAACCAAGGGTTCCTCTTGCTTAAGTTGAAGTCATCACCTCGAAAGTTTGACGGTCGCCACCATGACTTGGTTGACCGTTATGGAATATTTCTCTCACAAATGATCACGGATATGTTCCACTTGTCGTAAATACTTCCCGGTCCGTTCCTCATTCATGCCTTATCACCGGTTTTGTAACTAGATTAGCACGACGGGTGTCACTAATGGAGCAGAAACTGCTTACCCTTCCGGAGCACATGAGGTCACTTCAGGTTTGCAATGGGGTTCGTGTTACTCGATCTTTAGTTTTATGTGTATATTTTCTTAATGTTTGTCCCTTTTCTTTTGGCCATTGTGCTGTATGTTCTTCTTCGGTTTATGGATTCTCATTACCTCTCTGGTATCTTCAAACTCTTCTAACATGTACGCAATAAGGACGAGACATAGTTGAATTCAGCATATAGGAAGAAGGCTACGATCCTTGTATTTAAACTCCCGCAGTTAGAAATTAACAAATGTTTGCTATGGGTTGTTGATCAGTTGGAGGGCAATATGTTGCTATGAGTTGTTGATGGTCCGTTGAAAGACAATAGTTTCTGCCCAAGTCTACTATGCCCTCATTTTGCCATCAATAATATTCGTCCTTTCTATAAATAATTTGGACTATTTTTAGCATGTTCTCAGGGAAAATATGGACGCAA
>MJUT01042582.1:6657-17395 GCA_002080005.1 Gigantidas platifrons | reverse complement strand
AATTTAGAGGACATGTCAATGTGTGCATGATTGACATTATTTTTAATCAATAATACATTTGCTTGATACTGATCGTGTATATTCTGAGTTGACTGGCTGCAGTTATTATTTTCATTTACAAATATATTATGTTTCCATTATTGCTATGCTTTCTAATTATAGTTTGCGATCAAGGTACCTTTGGTGAAAAGTGCAGGAGTAGATGTCATTGTTTAAATGGAGCCAGATGTAACCACGTGAACGGACAATGCCCAAATGAGGATTGTGATTCTGGATGGAAACCACGCACATGTTCTGAAAGTAAAGTCAAAGTATTTCTCCTTTGAAATTGGACCCTATTCTTAATAAACCTTGTTTTGCATGGACTTGAACATGAACAAAAATATATCTAATAATCAGGACATAGTTATTCGTACCTGTTCTTTTAAGAAATAAATTCTACATTTACTGTTTTATACCCACAACAAATAATTAAAATCTGACACTGTAATCATAAATGATAAATATCTTCACAGCCCCTGCTTTTCTACTCCGCATGTTTTTTGTTGTCGATATTACTTTCTCTATATAAGACTTGTACAATGTGAAACTGGCTATTATTCACGAATATTATTCATTGTCCCTGCTTGATCATATCCGAAAATCTTTGTTGTCTTAAAATTAAAACCACCTCAGTATCGTAATTGTTAGCGAGCGCCTCGATTGTGGAAGATTGTGGAAGCAAGAAAACTATAATTGATATTTGCTGCTACTTCGTACACAGCATTAATGAGCCGGAACATATGCATATTCCCTCTTGGTCTTCCCTTCCTCTAATCTACATTTATCTTCTTTTCTTCAGCCTGTGAGAAAGGGAAATATGGCGTGAACTGTAACAACTTCTGTAAAAACTGTTTGTCTGAAATATGTGACCCTGTTGAAGGTGTATGTAGCATTGAAGACGAGTGTAAACCAGGTTATTTGGGTTCAAAGTGCGATCAAGGTATTGTATAGTTTGAAAAGTTCATGAGATAAATATTTGTTGCTTTGTATTACTTTTGCGTCAGTTTTGTTTTCGGGTCGTCTCTTTTACTGAATCATCGTTTAAAGTTATCTTAATATAAATACCAAAATATCAAAATGTAAGTCATTTGTGGTCTTTTAAAAACTAATAAATTTAGATCCTACATTACATAATGTTGTCTTATTATTTTGAATATGGACATCATTGGTATGGATATATATAATATTTCAGCCTGTGGGAAAGGAACATATGGCCTGAACTGTAACACATCATGTAACAACTGTTTGGCTGAGACATGTGACAATGTGGAAGGTGTATGTACGATTAAAGACACGTGTAAGCCAGGCTATTTGGGTTCAAAGTGCGATCAAGGTATTTTATAATTTAAAGTTTTATAATAATCTGCAACCAACGAATTTGTTTTGTATTATTATTGAGGCGATTTGGTAGAAAAACGTTACGATTTCTAAACATCGGGCCTTTTCATAAAACGCTTAACAAAACATTGTATCCTTTCGTGATCTAATGGGGTATGTGCATTGTATGATTGTATCTTGCTTGAGATGATATATACGTCTATAAATGCATGGTCGTAGTCGTACGGTAGTTACAACTACAATGCAGTTAGTGCCCCTCACCACTAAAGCTGTGAGTTCGCATCACGCTAATGGCGAGGTGTATTCAATACAACAGTATGTCATAAAGTTGTCAGTGACTTGCGGCAGCTCGGTGATTTTCTCCGAGTACTCCAGTTTCCTCCACCTGAATTCGAACTCACAACTGTAGTGGTGATAGGCACTGATTGCACGATCACGACAACGATGACCCCCACCTCCATATTGTCATTTGGAAATTACAAATATGATATTTCAGACACGATATATATTAATGAATAATGAACTAAAAGGGATATAATGCAACCTTAAAAGCGTTCTAATGCTTTAATATTACAGTTTAAAACATATATTTTAATGAAATTAATATATTTACATTTGGTTTTGGAAATAGAGATGCATTGATATTCATATTGAGTTTTACTTATCTATTCTAATAAAAATACTGCTTACAGCCATACTAAACGACGAAATAGCAAAACCAGCAGCTATAGTAGGAGGAATAGGAGCAGCCTTGGTCATTTTGTTAGTTGTAGCTGCTGGTGGTATATTGTACAGGTATATTTGTGTTAGTTATAGTTTCTGGGGTATCTTCTACATGCATTTTTGTTAGTTGTGTTAGCTGGGGTATATTCTACAAGTATCTTTGTTAGTTGTAGCTGGGTGTATTTTCTAAATGTATATTTTGTAGTTTTGACAGCTGGGATATATTCTACGTTTCGACAGCTGGGATGTCTTCTACGTTTTGGCAGCTGGGGTATCTTCTATATGAATTCTATTTTTTTGCTAGAAGTGCTAGCTGGGGTATGCATTACAGGTATATTTGCTTATTGTTGTAACTTCTTCATATATGTGTGTAAGTTATGGTTTTTGGAAGATATCAACACATTAAAAGTTTGCCTATGTTCATGTTCTTCGAATATTTCCTTTAAAGAAAAAAAGGTATATTTTGTAAATGAACATTAATGTACAATTTGTATTAGCTCACCTAGCCAAAGGCCATGTGAGCTTTTGCCATTAGGCTTCATCCGTCGTCTGTCGTCGTCGTCACCTGTCTTCTCCTCAGAAACCACTGAGCCAATTTAGACCAAATTTTGCTGAAATGGTTCTTGGATGGCCCCCTTCCAAAAGTGTGTCCGATGATCCCGACTTTCAACCAAGATGGCCGCGAAGCTAAAAATAGCCAAAAGTGGTGATTAAATTTTAATTTTCCATTGCTGCTTTAGTACAAGTCAAAATGAGGTCAAATTTTAACTGCAGCTACATGGCAATGAGTAGTTTAACATATATTCCAGATTTTTCTGTGACATTTTTCTTTTAGCCGATTTATACCGATTATGCAAATTAGGAATATTTTGATAAAAGATCACATTTAAATCTTCTCCTCTGAAACCGCTGAACCAAATTAAACCAAACCTTCCAGGGATTGTCCCTGGTGGATCTCTTTCAAAATTGTGCCAGACAGCCCCGCCCTCCATTCAAGATGGTTGTTGTTACTAAATATAGAGATTTCTTTAATTGTCCATTGCTGCTTTAGTATAAGTCAAAATGAGCTCAAATTTTAACTGCAGCTACATGGCAAGGAGTAGTTTAGCATATTTTCCGGTTTTTTTCTGTGCAATTTTTCTTTCAGCCGATTCATACTGATTATGCAAATTAAACATTTTTTATTTTTTTTTATAAAAGATCACATTTAAATCTTCTCTGAAACTTCTGAACCAAATAAAAGCAAATTTGGCTGGGATGCCACCATAGTCTTTGGGTGATTCCCTTTCAATATTAAGTCCGACAGCCCCGCCCTCCATTCAAGATGGCTGCTGTTACTAAAAATAACAATTTCTTCAATTATCCATTGCTGCTTTAGTATAAGTCAAACTGAGCTCAAATTTTAACTGCAGCTACATGGCAATGAGTAGTTTAACATATATTCTGGGTTTTTCTGTGAAATTTTTGCAGACGGTTTATTCCGATTAGGAATATTATGAGATAAAAATCACATCTAAATCTTTTGCCCAGAAATTTGAGCTGAAATGATTTTTTGGTGGCTCACTTTCAAAGTTATGTGTAACACCTCCATTTTCTATTAACTTTAGATGTCAAATTGAAAACCATATGAGCAATTACAGACTCCTGGGAGCCTCTAGTTCAATCGAAATTTCAAGTTTTCGCTTTAAATGGTTCATTGGTTACACAGACAAATATCACAGTACCCCAACTATTTGATGCGTTTGTGATAATATCAGAATTTTCTATAAGCTCTGTAAGCACAAAGTTTGTAAAAGAGCATTCAAATATCATTAATGAACTTGGGTTCATTCATTCAATCATGAAGTCTTCGAAAACAAGATATTTCATATTTTCCTCCATCGAGTTCTTTGTTTACGAAGACTACCATCTTACGTTTCGATCAACAAATAACCTTGTTACCAAATAACAATTCCATAACACGCATCGGGGAAGAATTTAAATTTCAGTCACTCCGAATTGACCGCTTCGTACCATGATTTATTTCTGATTTGAATGAAAGCCATAAAACCATTTGGATGACCACCCAGAACACCACTTTGGAAAGTTACGTGCATATGGTTCAGCAGTTTTTATTAAGAAGTACAACAAACAAAGCAATAATAAGACCCCACATGGCCATTTGGACTAATTGATCTAAACAGGTAGTGACTTTATTTCACATGTTTCCGGGTTATTCTTGATACGAATATATTTTGCATTGTAGGAAGAAAAAACAGACAAATGACAAGACCACTAAGAAAATAAAGAAAGTCAAATACCATTCAGGTATGAATCTAATGTATATTAATTATATTTATTATTTACTATCTAATTGATTAAGCAACGAGTAACCAACGACATTTCATTATTTATCACCATATTGTAACAAGAGAAACCTTCAGGTATAACTAGAGAATCGGGAACTGCCTATCCTTCCGGAGCACCTGAGTTAATCACCAGTTGTGATGTGGTTTCTGTTGTCCAATCGTTCTTTTTATGTCTAGTGTTTGTCGGCTGTTTTTGTCTTTTTGCCATTGTATTTTGTCCTTTAGTATCTTCATATCATTTGTACAGAGAAGCAACGCTAATTATATAATTTTCATTCGTAATGGCTCATTCATTTAATTTTATTGGAAGTAATTGCCTCTTAGCGAACACTATTTCAGGTATACATTAATCAAGGCAAGAACAAATTTATATGAGAGGCACCAAATACAACTTTATAGCATAGGTAACCTTAACAAGTTTGGCTATCTTTTGTAGACCCTTTGATATTCTTGTTCCCACGAACTTCTGAATTATTTGGCTTTTTAATATTTTTGACTGAGTGCACCTGATGAAGGTTATTCCTTAAACGTACCGTGCACACTAAATTATATATTCAGGATTAAATAAATATAACTAGGATGTTACCTCTGATTGTAGAATAATAATCACTGAGGGTATCATTCGTTCAATAACGATTGTTACCGGACTGATATGATTTATAAGATATAATTATAATTGAAATTTACAGTCCCAAAATAATACAAATGTTATCACAAATAAAGTTTCCCCCCAGTTACAGGTAACCTTATCCGATTGATTGACCCGATATGGGTTCGAACCAGTCAACTGGTTGCATGTAAAATTGAGCATAATATTAAAAATCATTTATGTTTACATGTTTCTCATGTCTATCATTAGGTCGTGTCAACAATAGCTATGGCGGACCACAATATGATAATGTAGTGAAAGGAGACCCATGGAATAATGATACAAACCCTACTTCATCTACAGATATAATGACTATAAACGTTGAACACATCGGTCAGAAAGAAGACTTATACGTCAATGACACAAAGGAGTGTGATGATATGTATTCTAACACAGAATTGAGTGAGAAGATTTCAAAGTATCGTATCGCAGTGAACGATCTAGCCTTGGTTGTAGAAATGAAAAAGAAAAGCACAGATTTTAAAGAAGAATTTTCTGTAAGAATCTTTTATTATTGCCTCCCTTTACAGTAAATGTAATTCATTGACCATCTTAACGCAAATAACAACATATTTTGGGGATCATTTAGGGCTCATAATTTGCATTCGATTCTACCTTTCGTGAGTTGTCTAGTCTAGTAGGAATTTCTAAATCTCTGTTATTCCATATATAGTATAAGTGCTAAGATTGGACAATGCCTCCGGAAAATGTTATCTTATTGATGTCAATAACTAGTGCTAAAATATCAATAATTATGCTCAAATTTATATTTTATGCAAGTAACGCGAAGTATTATTGCACAATCAGTTTACTGACGTATTGTTTTAATATACTTATAAATATTTAATACTCAACAAATAAAAAAATAATTTTAAATATTCTCAACTATTTTTTTCCTTATTTCAAGAAGTTCTTGATACAGAACAAATATTATTCATGTTGATATCTTAATGTTTGTATGTATGGTTATTGTTTTATTGCAAGGTACAATGATAATACAATACAAAAAAACCACCATATCACATTTCCATAATCTAATAGGAAAATCGAAAAACTGAGGAACAATCAATACCCCAAATATACACGACTACTCACTCCCTTAGCTTAACAAAAACTTTGATACAAATTTGTCGGTGTTAAGCCAAACCCGATATGATGCCGTCATGCAGGTATTGTCCACATGTGAGTACCAGAAAACTATTATTATCTGGTATGATACATGTACAATATTTGGAATAGTTGTATTGCTACAGTGTATAAGATAAGCCACTGGTATGTAGAAATAAAGTCTACTTGGGCGTTACAACCACTTCGTAAGGAGTGTCCACTGATTAGAATCAAGTACACAACTGGCCCTAAAGACGGGACATAAACGAGTGCCTCGTGATTGGAGAATTTCCTGCTATTACTTAACGTATAAGATGAAGTGCAGTGGTCTTCAGCACACTGTTCTATCCCCTCGTTTATCTGTAACAAAAGAAACGTGCATTCCAGTACCTTATTATCTACATAATTTATTATTCGTAATCTTGAGCTAGCAAGGAAACCAGCTGAAATACTGCTGAGTTGGTGTTAAATAACAATCAATGTATTGTTACAGATGTTACCAGTAGGATTAAAATATCCACATACGGAGGGAACAAAGGAAGAAAATAAGCAAAAGAACCGTTATCTGACTACATTTCCATGTAAGATATATTATATAAGTTAAGCATATGATAAATATTAACATATTATCTATGTAAAGAATATGATAATAAATATAACAATACTCATTTGTAATAGTCACTTTGTTGTTACTTCTTAACGCCACGATATGGTGGAATGTTTGCCAATGCAGGTCCAATATCAATGTAGATTTAGTCTAATGAAATATTGCACATTCTTGACAGCAACATATTTTGTCCAACACAGTAAAAAGCATGATTTGGTGACACGTTTTGTGTGTATTTCGATCGCCCATTTTAAACTCAAATATATCATGATCCCTTATTTAAGCAAAGATTTAAAGCCAGCAAAATCCTGATTATATCGAGTCTTGATATACTGTACATCTGAGATTTTATATGTTTTAATATTTAGATGACCATTCAAGGGTTAAGTTAGCAGAAGCCAGTAACACAGACTATATAAATGCCAATTATATAAAGGTATGCATTCTTGTGTTATAATAAATATTATCAAGTAATTATGATACAGTGATCAAGTAAAGCCATGGTAGGAACCATGGAATTATCACTCAGTATAAAATTAATAACAAAAAGTACCATACTGTCGGAACAGTTCCAATATCCAACATCGCAGAAACAGGCAAAATCGATACACCTAACACACAAATACATTACCGTTTACGTTCCTGGCTTGTTATATATGTTACATGCATAATTATAATGTAGGATTAATCCACATATTGTGTCAAGTAGTATATAATGGAGAACAAATTGCGTGGCTTAGAAGGAAATGTAAGAATTATGATGGACAAGTCATCTTATAGTTATATTTGCACATGTCTAAGCAGCAAATCGATACCATTGTGTCTCTGTTTTGCTATGGATTGTTTACTTTGATATGTTTGTTCATGGTATAATTTCTGAAGAGGACATGAAGTAATATATTAACATATTACATTTGCAGAGTTACAGCCATGACAAAGCATATATAGCTACTCAAGGTATGAATATTAAAAATGTAGTATTCTCAAAAATATAACAATACAATCTGAATATGCCTACACATCTAGAAGTGACACAATCAAGGACATTAAAATAAAGAATAACCTTTGCTGTTTCATAATTTCGAATGAGTATGACGGTTATAATAAAAGAAAGTGTAAGCAGTGATGGTCAACAATTCCATCAATATCAATAAAACGGACAAAACTTAAAGTTGTATGTTGTTGAATAGAAATTGAGAGTGATTTCAAGTATTTCTTTTTCAATCTTAAATATTCTTCGGATATAATATATAATAATTTCGGAAACAACGTATATTCTATCTCCGTTGTATTGAATAATATTATAATTCCATATAGAATATTGACCAAAAAGACCCAACATTTTATATTTTTCATACCTCCCAACACGTGGGTAAAAAACGAAAGTATATCGGAAGTAAACATACAAACCAAAAATTAGAAACAATCATGATATAGCTCTCCAAATCCGTATTGAATTTATTGATCGATCTTAATTGTATTGTACTAAAGTGACTAACACCATTTCTATTCATGCTACTAATATTAACGAGGCCAGGATAAGGTACTGGTATTTTATATTTCTCTCACTAACAAATGTAAAGATTTCGAATAAAGATTTTAATTGGGAAAAAAAGGAAAAAAAGAGAAAACGGACAATCACCTCTTACCTAAACGCATTGAACATATAAATTACCATGACATATGGCGGTAGAAATCCAGATTCTGGCTAGCAACAGACACACATATGTTTCGTGGTTAAATTGGAGAGAGATATCCCCATCTCTAGATAATTGGATCTCCAAGGGAAATACATATATAACCAAATTTGTATGCTTTGCATTCCAGGACCAAAGAAGATAACGTTAAATGATTTTTGGCAGATGATTTGGCAAGAAAATGTCGGTAAAATTGTAATGGTTACAAAATTAACAGAAGGAGTGAAGGTAATTATAGCAGTATTTATTACTTTATCTCAGTACAATACGTTTATATACATAACACATCTTTGTCTCAATAGTAATGGTGTTTAACGAACAAATTCTACTGCACATCAACTAATTACTATCATTCACTGACTAGTATTGTACTGCACATAGTTATGATGATGTTCATTGTTGTAATAGTATGCGGTTTTTTAAGGGTAAGCGAATCTGTGCAAGTTTATTAGTTTTTTTGTTTATTAATAAGAATAAAATGAAAAGAAAATCAATACCACAAATGACCGCTCACTTTCCTGGCTTGTAACATACATTACAATAAAAAGTTGCGGAGTTAAGCTTGTTTTATGGTCTCAATTTCCTCTTCTTAATGAAATGGTTCAGGCATGTAGGTGTTTTCTGAATGGGAGTAAAATGTCATACGTCAGAAAGAAACTAAAGTAAAGGAACAACACTTTTATTGTCAGACAGAAACTAAAGTAAAGGAACAACACTTTTATTGTCAGACAGAAACTAAAGTAAAGGAACAACACTTTTATTGTCAGACCGAAACGAAAGTAAAGGAACAACACTTTTATTGCTGTTCTACATTTTACAGTCACAGTTGGTTCCTCAATAATGAGTATAATTCATACCCTAAAATGAGTATGTGCTGTACTCGTTGCTTCTGTTGATAAACTCTACATCTAGGGAGCTTTGTTGTTTTGATGTCATTTGGCGCATAGTAATTTACTTCCCCGACGAGATTATCAACAAGAAAATAACATACGGATAAAGAAATCTTACAAATACAAAAATGAAGGGGGTTGATTTACCTGTTTAACAGTGCCATTTTGTTTGCCTGTCTCAATTCATGGCCCGGGTTTCCATAGGAATACGTCATACTTTTTTGTATTCATTGATTTGAGCTGAGATGTAATTATCCGTTGTGTTGATATTGGCGAAGTTGTTTCCTTCACTCTTAAAACGTTTTTTTCTCAATAATATATTAATAATAATGCTAATTGTATAAACGACGATGGGAAGAACGGGTCATAAATTATAGCCTTTTTGATCCATTACGGGTATACCGTCAATCTCTCCCTCTACATGATCATCTTACAATGCATAGGCCTAATCAAATACGCGAATCAATGCTCTGTTGTTTTTTTTTCTTAAATTAAATACCAGACTCCCGTAGCACATCATAACTAAGGTGTGTGATATTTTCTGTACCTATCTTTAGCTCTGTGGTTTTTACTGGAGACAATAATAATGTAGATTATACAATATTGTGTCTATGTAACGTTTTACTGTTTATAAACTAGGTAATTCTCGTTATCAATACTGATGGCACCATACTAAAGCAATTGTCCTGCCCTGGTTCAATTCGAGCAGTCAAATTACATTGACTAGATAAATTTTTGATATTCATGAATATTGTCATCATAAACCAAGATATAGTTTTTTTTAATACGATTCGTGTTGTCCAACGGTAAGAAACGGTAACAGTATAAATGTTGACATCACATCGAACACCATCAAACACGATTAGAACGACTTTATATCTGGTTTTTTATTGTAGAGTTTGGCAGTATTGTATTTTTTTTTCTTAGTGTTTTGATATTGAAGGATAAACACGATATACGTACATTGTCGGAATATATAAAATACATTTGCACACGCTGGGAAACTAGACATAAATATTCGTACAAACGAATTTTTATATATTCCAACGCTGTACATATGTTGTCTAGATATCATATCAGCATATTTATTTTAACATCTACTCGATCTTTAGTTTTATGTGTATGTTTTTTTAAATCGTTGTTTGTCTTTTTACTTTTGACCATTTTGTTGTCTGTTTTTCTTCGATTAACCAATTCTGATTACCCTTAGTTGTATTTAAACTCTTCTCACAAATATTAATGTAATTGTGTTTCCGAGGAGTTGTGGCCGAGATAGCATGCTAGTTCGAATTACATCTACGTAAATAGCAGGTGCGATCCAGTCGGTGACATTTCTT
>MJUT01042581.1:9521-20708 GCA_002080005.1 Gigantidas platifrons | reverse complement strand
TCAAACCATTTTGCGTTTGTGAGCGAAAATGTCAACAAAATTGGTCAAACAAATAGCGTCTGTATAATGTATTGAAAAAAATCGTGGTTTTTACATGAAATATATAGGATACAATCTGGGGTAACAAACAATAACATCCACTTACTGTAGCTTGGCATCCCTTAAGATAATAAGTGTGATAAAAATAAAAGATTCATATCTTCAAATAACATAAACATGACCTGTAATTAGTTTTTAATTGATTAAATAGATGAGAACATTTAGTCCATCTGTAAGAAAGTTTTCTTGCGAGATATTTCGTGCTCGAATGACTGTGTTGGTGGTCTATGCTAATTACTACTTTTCCAGTTTGTTGGCTACATGGATCGACAAACTTTGTTGGAAGATTATACATGTTTTAATTATGGAATAATTTTCAACATTTCATACAAGTAAATTCACGCAAACTTAACCACAGTAGATTTTCGCGGTATCAGTGTTCATGGAATAACGGAAAATGACATAGTGCGAAACCTGTATATAAAGGCCACTCAATAGAACCTGAACATGTGTCCTCTTTGTGCAGTTGCCCTTTATATATAAGTTAAATTTGCATGCACTATTCATTAATGGGAAAATGAGGCTGTCTTTTATAGTCAGTGATTTGCTAGATAGAGGTGCCATTTATAGAAAATTATTTGTTATATAGAGGTAACCTTTATATATAGTGATTTGTATAGAGGTGCTCTTCATAGACAGTGATTTGCTATATTTAGGTGTCATTTACAGAGAATTAATTGTTATACAGAGGTGCCCTTTATAGACAGTGATCTGCTATATAGATCTGCCCTTTATAGACAGTTATTTCTTATATAGATGTGCCCTTTATAGACAGTTATTTCTTATATAGAGGTGCCATTTACAGAGAATTAATTGTTATACAGAGGTGCCCTTTATAGACAGTGATTTGCTATATATAGGCACCCTTTATAGGCAGTGATTTGTTATATAGAGGTGCACTTTATGGACAGTGATTTGTTATATAGAGGTGCACTTTAAGGCAGGTTTGACTGTACTTTATTTGAATTCGTGGTTTTAACAATTTACCGTTGAATATGCACTTTGATGTTGGTTAAATATCGTTGTTGGATGTCATCACAATATCATCCATTCCGTAGCTGTCAACCAAGTTATGGTGGCTTCAATATAGTAAATGCGACACATGTCACTTAAATGTACGGGTTCCTTTATTAAAGTGATACGAAATCCAAACATGTCGCTATGGTCGGCTATGGAAGAGCAATACTACAGTGCTACCTGTATTCCAGCCGTGAAAGTAATAGTCATTGTGACCACAGAAATTGCTAGGAGTTAGGGAACAGAACAATTGTTCTTGATGTCAATGAAGTTTCAGTACCCTAAATTGGACGCGAAGGAACTCATATATTAGACATAAACGTTACGTGTTGAGAGATTCTTTTCTAATACCTAGCATATATATCATATAGTAATCTTTGTATTCAGATGCAGTATAATTATTATAAGATGAAATAATATTACTTGTAACATTAAAACATTCATTTCCTTTGATATTTTATGGTTTATATTCCAGAATGTAAGCACCAGCTACAAACTAAGAATATCTAAGTTCTATCAATTGTGAAATATCAGTTATGCATGAATTTACTGACGGGTATAAAATATAAAAGTCGACATTGTATGGGAGATGTAAGTTATTCCTGCTCTGATTTTGGTTATTCCAAGGTTATTCGAAATATTTTCGAAACTTCTCATGCGCGTGGTCCTCAAGATGCCGCGGGCGGGTTTATAAAGAAGCAAGCTGATCTAGCAGTCATTCGTGGTACACATGTCATTCAAAGTTCACGCGACCTCTTTGATTTTGCACAAAGTAATTTATCTACCACAGCAGACTCATCTAAGTGCTCTCGTCGACTTTTCCGATATGTGGACTCTGTAAACAGAGATCGCGATCGAAGCTTTCTTACTGTTAAAGACAACATAAAAAATCATCAAGTTCGGTCATCCGATGACGGAGAGATTTTTGTAAGAAGATTATCATGTTATTCTTGTGAAAATTGTATTGTTGGAAATTACAATACGTGTTTGAACGATGCACAAATAGGAACATTTTTGAAAATGAAAATGGTGAAAGAATCGGAGCTTAATGAATCTGATGACGATTCAGATGATGACGAAAGGGATGACGAAGAGGCTGACATTTGTGACTTAGTTTCCAGTGCTACAATCCCAGCTGTAAAATCTGATGACAATGATTACCCGTATTATCTAGTGAGAGCAAGCAATCACCCCACCGTTCTACGAAAAACTGCTACTGACAAATGGGATGTATCCTATCATCAGGGTACCAAGGTTATACACGGTTATTACTTTGACATTATAGATCACAAACCTTTAAAACTAAAGTTACTTAAACGAATTCCAGCAATTGTACCAGCACTTTCAGTTATATACATTTGTTCAGAGGTCGATATTGACGATAATGGAGTGGTCAATTTGAATAAGTCATTGCATGGTCGAATTCTGCGATGCTTAGATTAGTTCACGATTAAAATGTAATGTTGACGATGTTCTTTTTTTTTATTGATTTTTAAAATAATCCTTTCATTTATATTGAACTTCAAACTTTAAGTTAGCACACTAAGAAAACTTAACACATAAAACAATTATTTTTAGATTGCAAAATTAATTTACTCGCAGAAGCAAGCACAAAAGACAAGAAAAAAAAATACGAGAGTTAAAAAAATCCAAGAGTGAAAACAAATATGCAAATGTTAACACTTGCAATATCGTATACTTGACGTTTTGGCGATGCATAGTTTTTAACGTTACAAACGTTGCCCCAATACTGTGCGCAACGTCAAAATTTTAACTGAAAAAAAAATCGTCTGAATGAATGCATCTGAACTATTTATTAGAATGTGAAATGAAAATGTAAAATTTATCAAAGATTTTGTTGACCTTATGGAATCCATTTTTTGCTAGCTACCTAGATCTAACAAGATAAACAAATCTCTGTCATCACTAACTGAGCAATGTATTATAATATCACGATGTCAATCGGAGTTATCTCTCTTTATTAGTATAAACATTATCTTTCACAAAAATAGATTTTTTCAGTTCATTTTCTTGTATGTCAATTCGATCTCAATCAGTATATTTGGTGTTTAACTGTACCATTATTTGGTAATGTGCGAGTGACTCATTTTTTTTCTTATGATTATAGTTGATATTAGTTGATATTTAATCAAGATAGCCCATGAAAGCCGCTTATTTCCAATGGGGTCCCATATATGCTCGACTTTGGGAAAATAACATTCTTATTTTTCCATAACTGTTAATATTTTGTAGGGTTCAATGTGGCGGGTCCAATGTTTTGAAAAGAAGGGGTTGTGCATTTGAACGGTAACAACAAAAACAAAGACATGAATATCATGATAGGGTATTTTGTGATATTGAATATTGTGGGCAATAGTTTTAGGGGATTTTTTAACACGTGTTATACATAAATTATCTCAACAGAAAATGAATATATAAGAAACGCATACGAAAAAATACGGTAAAACAAAACATAGTTTTCTTTGTTAATCAACCTCAGAAAACATGTATCATTGTATGCTAATCTTTACTGATCTTCAAACAATTAAAGTATACATAAGTCCACACTCTGTTATCGCTTTTCGTCGTACCTAATCATTTCACTAAGAGGGTGAGAAGTTTGGGACCGTGACACTAGTTTAACCCCGCTACTTTTACTGGAGTGCCTGTACCAAGCCAGGAGAGTGGGTGATCATCTATATGTGTCTCTTCTTACGATTATTTGTACTGTTCTGACAATTTTATTTTTGCTTTGTTTTTCATTTTATTCAGATATTTCGAATATAGATATAAGATGGTTAGGTATATATAAAATAAGGGTAATAACAAAATTACCGAACGCCGAGCAATCTTCCAAAGGGAAAGGCAAAACTCATAAATTAACAGACAAAATCAGTCAACAACCGGAAAACTGGGGAAACCGCAATGACCCTGACTTGGTACAGGCATTTCCAAAGAAATGTGTGGGTTGAAAGCAGTTATAAATATCAACGCTATCATGTCCATTGACATAACCTCTGACTTGTTGAAGGAGGTCAATGTTTGGTAGACGTAGAAGGACTGTTACTAGTATTTATTAGTAAGTGTACTCCTGTAATTGTCAATTGTAGTCTGCCAAACTTTGTTTGTTTTGTTGTGTATGTCTTGTATGAACATTACAAAGAAACGAACAATTTTATGACAATACTAACCACGATGATTTAATGATTTATCAGTAATGACTTAACTTCAAGAATGACACAACATAATTATATTAGATTATAACTTGAAAAATGTACGTTTATCTTAAAATGTGTCATACGAGAAATTCAATTTTGTTGACTTAATCTAAATTTTGGGTGTTTAACTATTTGAACAAAGTTTTTTAATCTAATTTTCTATTTCAGCTGTATAATACATATAATCCAATACGTGTTTTCAACAAAGTACAAACTCGTACACTATTAAGAGCTCGAGGTTATTATATGTATGGGAATTTTCATATCATACCCCATACCAGCCCAAGATACCAATATTAGCCAATTCCATATAAAGATATTAAAAAGCTTAATGTTATTTTGAGAAAATGTTCTCATTTTCCGTACAAATAAATAACAAAAATATTCACACAACAGTACATATATTTGTTAAAAACTGCAATGTATTCTTAAACAAATCATGTCGTGAAGAAATAAATATACTTTTTGTCAATTCAATTAACATTTTTCGTCAGTGATCAAGCATCATCGTAAGCAAGGCTGTCAATTTTCGGAAAGTCAAATGCGTAAGATTTTACAAAATGTATGAAGAACAAAGGGAAAATACAAAACATCAAAATAATTTGGTCCGAAATGTGTTGGTAAAAATGTAAACTTGAAAGGTACAAATGTATGTCATAACCAGAATCAATATGTGCGCGTTTGAATATCATTGTCATTGCAAGTCATCAAACATTTTAGCGGTGCCGTGATCAATTCTTAAAACAAAATTAAAACAATACTGTTAATGCCTCAATAACTCCCATTTTAAAGACATTGATGAAGCTTCAAAAACTCCGGATTTTTTTTACCTATATGACCGAAGATAACACCTCATATATTGGATGGCGACATGTGTATCTTTTTCGTGATCAAATCGACTGTATTCGCTATCCACACCTTGATTGAATATTTGTTCCATTTTTATGGATACGACGGACGTTTATAGTGCAAGATTAATAACAGATTCGGACGCAGCCCCAAATTTAAAATTCAATTAAAATATATTATATTCCGGACTGTGTTGCACACACGTCAGTTAGATTTAAGTCTCAATTAAGCCTTAAGTGTAAATTAATTTCATGTACATTTCAAGTAATTTGTACGTGTCAATTAAGTTTTAATCGACAATTAGATTTGACTAATATATAGAGATTAATACATGATCTTCTCCATATCAGCCCGGGTGTCATCCTGAGACTCCCATATCAGCCTGAGACCCAGTCAATGGTTGATATTAGTTGAGGGATGATATGGAAAAGATCATGTATTAATCTTTTTATGATATACTTCCGATAAATTGTTATATAAAGCAAAAAAAAAAAGAAAAAAAAAAGAAATAATTAAATTAATTTATATGGAAGCTTAATTGTGTATTCAACAGATACAATTTCAAACACTATTGTCAAACAAGAGAATCTCTACCCCATAAATATTAATAGCAACGTTTCCCATGAAGACATTTTGAAACATGGAAAATATAGATGTGGTTTTTTAGTGTCATTTTTTTTATTTATCGTATATCGTGACATGGTCATTGCCCGCGAATCGTTTTCATTCAAAATCATCTTACGTTCATCGTGATATTCATAATCATCTTTCATCTAACGTCTCTATGATTTTTATTTAATGTGATCTTTTTCACGACAATTTTCCCTCTCAACTCGCTTTGTCAATAGTACAGGCATCCTTACTGCCATACTGGTCACCTCCACCGATTCTTGTTGACACGATTGTACTGTAACAATAAAAACCTAGTTTTAATATGCGAGCGAAGCGAGCTCTTTATGGTAATAGCGAGCATCGCAAGATGCGAGCTAAACAGCAACATGTGTGTAAGGAGATGAATCAATATATAATTAATACCAACGGAAATGGATTCGAAGTTTCGGCATAGAATGGACAATCGGAGTGAAGTACAGGAAATAACCTTTTAATTTGAATAAAAAATAACTATCCAGTTAAAAAATAAAAAAAATAGAAACGTACAGCTTCTTTACATGAAACGATTAATTTATTTAAAAAATGGACAATCGTTAGACCTTCTTGCTTTGCCCTTAAAAAAAGTCGTCCCCGATATATCTCGGCCCAAAAAATCTCCTTTGTAATAGAATTAACTGGGTAAGTCGAATTGAAGAACAAAGAAAAATAATCAATAATAATGAAGAAAAAAACCAAAACTACTATTTGTACATGTAAATGTATATACGTAGATGCGATGCTCGCCTGTAGGCTGTGCCTAATATATATTCAATATGTAACTATATATGTACCTAGGTAATTTTGCTATTTTTCAAATTTTATTTGACATAATGATAAGAAATTTATTTTCTGCACACCGGAAGCTAACTTTTGAGATCTCGTAAGGAATGAGAGCTTGATTGAACGAAATTTGTTTCGATCCTAAAACTGTATGAGCGTGAAATCAGCAGATATTTTTCAGATTCGTGAGCATTCATGTCCGCGCCTGTTTCATATTAATTTACGTTTGGTTTCACATTTTTCAAGAAGTGTGATTTTCATAATCTACTTCCCGTGAAATGTGATTAGTAAAAAATATTTTTCATGAACCTTGATGACACCCTATCTCCCACTCATCTTTGTATGTAAGTTAATGTTTGTAAACAGACATCGACGCCGGAAATACCGGAAGTAACTTGCACGAGACGCACGTTTATGGATTTCGTTTGCACGAGACGTCTCTAATATTGATTATCGGCATGGGGGTAAAATTATGACTAGTTAACTTTCGGTCGTTATACATATACAAAAACTACTATATTAATAAGGTTTATCATTTTAAAAAGATAAACCAATTTAATGAAAGAGAAATTCTGGAACAATCTATCTGTCCCGGGTCCGGCCCTAAAAACTTTATACATCATGTGACGTCATTTCCATCCTTTAAAAAAATTAATTGAAAAACCAAGTCGAACATTTTTAATCGAAAAAATCGAGGAACATTCTACGCCATTCAACTATTATTGATATTATGCAACCTCCAAAAAGGCATCGCAGACCTCCTGCAAGAGATACACCAAGGCAATCAGCTTCCAAAAAAGCCGAGAAAAGTAAATGCATCGGCACCAGAAAGATGTAACGAGGCCAACACGAGGAGCAGTTCGCCACCTAGGGCCCCATCAACACAAACAACCCTGGAAGTAACTTCACAAAGCAGCGCATTTGGACCACAACAACATTTATCAATCTCACACGGCCCAGTAGTAAATATTGTCTCAGAAGTTCAAAGTTACTTACCGGGAAACCAAGAAGAAGAGTCGATAGGGACCACCAACAGTACTCCCTTAAATACCCAAAGTAGTTCAAGTGAAAATCGGCCACCCCAGAGCAGTAATCTAGGTATGTTTCCACAACCATTAGTTATGACGGATTCCCCGGGAGGTATATATTTTTCTGGTTCACTTGATTCACGATTGCAGGTAAACAGGTCCCATGATGTAATGCCCAGTATTTTTGATCCCATTTCATCCCATATTCCACTAAAATTAAAGGAAAAAGCTTGGAAAGGAGATTTCATTGATTTTCATTTGTTATTAAAATCTGAACGGGAGCTGGCAAATGAACAAGGCATTGAAGGTGACTTGGCAGTAAAAGGGGGGTCTTTAGCCGTTGTGAACAAAACGAGCAACCCGATTAGACATATACACATATGGTCCTCTGCATTTATGGTTTACGCAAGCGTAATGCTCGAAAAATGGTCAAACAAAGGCATTGGATTTTTTAAATACATGCACACAGTCAGAATTGCAGCTTCAAGGGGTTACCCTCAAGGTTGGGTTAACTACGACGAACAGTATCGACTGCGCAAGGCCCTTTCCCCTTCTTCTTCATGGGGTGTAGTTGATATGGACTTATGGATGTTATGCGTGTCCACTCTCCCCTCCATCAATACCACAATTGGTAATGTTAACAATCCAGCCTACCCAAGCAGGCTGAATTCAGCAAATGCTCAACGTCAGAATAACCCTGGTCTAGTTTGTAGAAATTTCAACAGAGGTTTTCAGTGTAAATTCGGCAAAAACTGTAGATATTCTCACAGATGCACAAAATGTAATGGGAACCATGCCATGACAAACTATTCTCACAGATGGCTGATGCACAAATGTAATCGGAACAAACTGTAGATTGTAAATTTTAATTTCAACTGGACAGTGTTCATGCACAAATTTAAATAGACATTTATTTTTTTCTTTTATCCCAGTGTACATGGTAAATGTATACATACACATGTATATTTTAATTAGACATGTGTAAATATTCGTTTTGTTTCATGTTATTAATGTTTGGTTTAATTTTCAGGAAATATTCAGTTTAAATATGCATTGGGTAGCTCTCCTATAAACGTCGATGAAGATTCATCATTCCATAACTCATGGAATCAATTCGGATTCAAATTAAACTTACTCCGGTATTAAACATACATTCATTTTGCAGGTTCGAAGACTATATGGTTTTCCTCCATAGTATATAATTATTGGTCACTGAGTAATATGAGTTCACGAATTGGGGACCCAAATCTTGGACTAAATAGCAAGGGAATGTCCATTCGCAGGTTCGGGAAAAGGGGTAATGTTGTGGAGGAAGTTGGGCGGAACAGTGGCACAGGCAAAAGATCACCCCCCCCCCCCGTCTCTGTTGTTCATTCAGCACAGTTCCAATAAGCTGACCAAATCAAAAGTGTTGATCTTGTTAATATACTATAACCAGAGATATTTTACGTATTAAATTGCTATTTCCAAACGCTAAAATGGTTTGGAGCAAAATACTCTCACGGAGTTATTGGCATGATGGCAAAGCTATGGAATCTGTATTGTTATGATGGTACGCATAAGCCATTTATCAGACAGAGGCAACGAAGTTTATCTCAACAACATAAAAGGGGCATTGGAATATTTTCTATCTTCGGACTCAAATTATCGGATATTTCCTCCGGAATACTAATAATTCAAAAATAAAGGGGGTGGGGTGGGGGTTAGTATGGTAGTGAGTGTGTTGAGACACACTCATATGGCGGGATCTGGCAAGATTTGGGGTAACGATTATTTCCGTTATTCTACGTCGGATCATATTATAGTATAACTTTTCTGCGTTACCGCAGGAAGTTGGGACAAGGCCATCTCATGTCCACCATGAGGGGTCGGTCCTGAACTGGTTCCAGTTTGAGCTTATCAGGTTAATTGCTTAAATTACAAATAAATATTGATTTTCTTCACTCCCTTGAATGTAGGGTAACCAAGGGGTGATGCGAATATGAGACGTCGTATGTGGAGAGTGTGTACCTCGTTCTTTCTTGTTTCAACCAAGGGGAATTTTTGGTATCCTTTGTTACCAAAGGTGCGCAGATTTGTCCAAATCTCATTAATCGGCATTCTGTTAATCTTGCAAGATCTTTCCGTCTTTAATTGTGCACTGTGGCCGTTTATCTTCCATATTATTCTTATTATTTTATGCCTGCATTTACGAATTGATTCTTTGATCAATGCTAAGTATATGATACATATTGGAACTGTTCTTTAAATGAAGCGATGCCACTCGATAACTTAAACGCCATTTTGTTTAAAGTCAATTCATGTCTGATTTTGATAGTTTATGTATCAATAAAAACATAATTTAATGTATTTTTACTTTATTATTTCAAAATAATTTTCTATGATAAACATTTTGAGAACACACAAGTTAAACACAACGGAATTCATTTTTTTTCGAAACAAAATGCAATACATTTTGTAATAGTACTTTTGCTGACATATTATGTAATCTGTGTTTAAATCATGGCGATTCGAAAAACATGCTTCAAAGAGTTATTTCAAAATTACAACTATAAACTACATATCTTTCTGCTTTTGTTGATAAAATAATTATCGAAATCGGACGTGAATTGACTTCAAGATAATATTTTAAAAAACTTGTTGTATATGAAATATATAGGAAAAATCGGAAATGTCCGAATACTTTTGAGCACTGTCTGTACCTTAATGCGAATTTGTGAGAACTGGTCATTTTCAGAAACCATAGCTTGATATGGGCTATGATGCAATAATGTATAAATGGATGCGAAGTAATTCTTCATTAATTTCATATCATACTCAGTTTTCCTATTTGTGTTTCTGATTTTCATTTGAGTTATGAAGCCAGCAGTGTCATCATTCATTGCATAACAAGCATTTTCCATGTTTTCTCCGTTATCCATTTTGACAGTAGCAGACGACGGATGTAAACATATATATATTAATAACGAAAACTGATCGGACAGAAATAACGTGAATTGCATGGCAAACAAAATTTCAAAAAAACAAAAAACAAAAAACAACATTATAATTGTAAAACATTCGATTTCATTCAAAATTTCCGGCCGCCATTTCGATGTAATACGACACATATTATTACTGGCAGCCGCAAGTGATAAAGTTTACCAGTTGCTTGCCCATGGTCGGTGGTTCTCTTCGGGTACTCCAGCTTCTTCCACCACTAAAACTGGTCGTCATGATATAGCTGAAATATTGCTGAAAGTGGCGTTAAAACACCAAAAAATAAAAAATCAATCAAATCGAATCCGACAAAGGCGATACGACATTATGTGATAACATTTGTCAGTGACTTGCAACGGGTCAGTGGTTTTCTCCGGGTACTCCCGTTTCCTCCACCAATAAAACTGACCGCCACGAAATAACCTAAATAGTTTTTGTAAAAGGAGTTAAACATTATAAAACCACTCACCCATATCATATAGAACACTGTATAATAACATATTAATATTACATGTGTGCATTGTTTTCATATCTGCTACATAGAGATTGAAACACTACCTTCTCCA
>MJUT01042580.1:10881-21657 GCA_002080005.1 Gigantidas platifrons | reverse complement strand
AGCTTTACGTCACTATTCACAGTTTTTATCTCATCACAACTACATTTATAAGTCACTATTCACAGTTTTTATCTCATCACAACTACAGTTATAAGTCACTATTCACAGTTTTTATCTCATCACAACTACAGCTTGAAGTCACTATTCACAGTTTTTATCTCATCAGAATTATTGTTTGAAGTCACTCTTCACAGTTTTTACCTCATCACATCTACAGCTTTACGTCACTATTCACAGTTTTTATCTCATCACAACTACATTTATAAGTCACTATTCACAGTTTTTATCTCATCACAACTACAGTTATAAGTCACTATTCACAGTTTTTATCTTATCACAACTACAGTTTTAAGTCATTATTCACAGTTTTTTCTCCTCACATATACAGTTTGAAGGCACTATTCACAGTTTTTTTTTGTCATCACAACGACAGTTTGAAATCACTTTTCACAGTTGTTATCTCATCACAATTACAGCTTCAAGTCATTTATCACAGTTGTTATTTCATCACAACTACAGTTAGAAGTCACTATTCACAGTTTTTTTTCTCATCACAACTACAGTTTGAAATCACTTTTCACAGTTGTTATTTCATCACAATTACAGCTTCAAGTCATTTATCACAGTTGTTATTTCATCACAACTACAGCTTGCAGTCTATATTCACAGTTTTCATCTCATCACAACTACAGTTATAGGTCACTATTCACAGTTTGTATCTCATCAAAACTAAAGCTTTAAGTGACTCTTCACAGTTTTTTTCTCATCACAACTACAGTTATAAGGCAATATTCACAGTTTTTATCACATCACAACTACAGCTTGACATCACTATTCATAATTTTTATCTCATCACAACTATAGTTATTAGTCACTATTCACAGTTTTTATCTCATCACAACTACAGTTATAAGTCACTATTCAAAGTTTTTATCTCATCACACCTACAGCTTGAAGTCACTATTCACAGTTTTTATCTCATCAGAATTATAGTTTGAAGTCACTCTTCACAGTTTTTACCTCATCACATCTACAGCTTTACGTCACTATTCACAGTTTTTATCTCATCACAACTACATTTATAATTCACTATTCACAGTTTTTATCTCATCACAACTACAGTTATAAGTCACTATTCACAGTTTTTATCTTATCACAACTACAGTTTTAAGTCATTATTCACAGTTTTTTCTCATCACATATACAGCTTGAAGGCACTATTCACAGTTTTTTGTTGTCATCACAACGACAGTTTGAAATCACTTTTCACAGTTGTTATTTCATCACAATTACAGCTTCAAGTCATTTATCACAGTTGTTATTTCATCACAACTACAGTTAGAAGTCACTATTCACAGTTTTTATCTCATCACAACTACAGCTTGAAGTCTATATTCACAGTTTTTATCTCATCACAACTACAGCTATAGGTCACTATTCACAGTTTTTTTCTCATCACAACTACAGTTTTAAGTCACTATTCACAGTTTTTCTTTCTCATCACAACTACAGCTTGAAATCACTATTCATAATTTTTATCTCATCACAACTATAGTTATTAGTCACTATTCACAGTTTTTATCTCATCACAACTAAATCTTAAAGTCACTATTCACATTTTTTATCTCATCACAACTACAGTTTGAAGTTACTATTCTCAGTTTTTACCTCATCACAACTACAGTTATAAGTCACTATTCACAGTTTTTATCTCATCACAACTACAGCTTGAAGTCACTATTCACAGTTTTTATCTCATCAGAATTATAGTTTGAAGTCACTCTTCACAGTTTTTACCTCATCACATCTGCAGCTTGAAGTCACTATTCACAGTTTTTATCTCATCACAACTAATAGTTTAAGTCACTATTCACAGTTTTTATCTCATCCCAACTACAGTTTGAAGCCACTATTCACAGTTTTGATCTCATCACAACTACAGCTTTAAGTCACAATTCACAGTTTTTATCTCATCACAACTACAGCTTCTTGTTACTATTCACTCTTTTTATCTCATCACAATTACAGCTTGAAGTCACTTTTCACATATTTTATCTCATCACAACTACAGTTATGAGTCACTATTCACAGTTTTTATCTCATCACAACTACAGTTTTAAGTCACTATTCACAGTTTTTTCTCATCACATCTACAGCTTGAAGTCACTATTCACAGTTTTTTTTCTCAACACAACTACAGTTTCAAATCACTTTTCACAGTTGTTATTTCATCACAGTTACAGTTTGAAGTCACTTATCACAGTTGTTATTTCATCACAACTACATTTTGAAGTCACTATTCACAGTTTCACAGTTTTTACCTCTTCTCAGCTACATCTTAAAGTCACTTTTCACAGTGTTTTATATCATCACAACTACAGTTTTAAGTCAATATTCACTGTTTTTATCTCATCACAACTACAGTTTTAAGTCACTATTCACAGTTTTTTCTCATCACATCTACAGCTTGAAGTCACTATTCACAGTTTTTTTTTCTCACCACAACTACAGTTTCAAATCACTTTTCACAGTTGTTATTTCATCACAATTACAGTTTCAAGTCATTTATCACAGTTGTTATTTCATCACAACTACAGCTTGAAGTCTATATTCACAGTTTTCATCTCATCACAACTACAGTTATAGGTCACTATTCACAGTTTGTATCTCATCAAAACTAAAGCTTTAAGTGACTCTTCACAGTTTTTATCTCATCACAATTATAGTTTGAAGTCACTATTCACAGTTTTTTCTCATCACATCTACAGCTTGAAGTCACTATTCACAGTTTTTTTCTCATCACAACTACTGTTTGAAATCACTTTTCACAGTTGTTATTTCATCATAGTTACAGTTTGAAGTCACTTATCACAGTTGTTATTTCATCACAACTACATTTTGAATTCACTATTCACTGTTTCACAGTTTTTACCTCTTCTCAGCTACATCTTTAAGTCATTATTCATACTTTTTTCTCATCACAGCTACAGTTTGAAGTCACTATTCACAGTGTTTTATATCATCACAACTACAGTTTGAAGTCACTATTCACAGTTTTTATTTCATCATAACTACAGTTTGAATTCACTATTGATTGTTTTTATCTCATCTCAACTACAGTTAGAATTCACTATTCACTGTTTTTATCTCATCACAAACTACAGTTTGAAGTTACTCTTCATAGTTTTTACCCCATCACAACTACAGTTATAAGGCAATATTCACAGTTTTTATCACATCAGAACTACAGCTTGAAGTCACTATTCATAATTTTTATCTCATCACAACTACAGCTTGAAGTCACTATTCACAGTTTTTTTCTCATCACAACTACAGTTTGAAGTCACTTATCACAGTTGTTATTTCATCACAACTACATTTTGAAGTCACTATTCACAGTTTCACAGTTTTTACCTCTTCTCAGCTACATCTTAAAGTCACTATTCACAGTGTTTTATATCATCACAACTACAGTTTGAAGTCACAATTCAGAGTTTTTATTTCATCATAACTACAGTTATAATTCACTATTGATTGTTTTATCTCATCACAACTACAGTTATAATTCACTATTCACTGGTTTTATCTCATCACAAACTACATTTTGAAGTTACTCTTTACTGTTTTTACCTCATCACAACTACAGTTATAAGTCAATATTCACAGTTTTTATCACATCACAACTACAGCTTGAAGTCACTATTCATAATTTTTATCTCATCACAACTACAGTTATAAGTCACTATTCACAGTTTTATCTCATCACAACTACAGCTTGAAGTCACTATTCACATTTTTTTTTATCTCATCACAACTACAGTTTGAAGTTACTATTCACAGTTTTTACCTCATCACAACTAGAGTTATAAGTCACTATTCACTGTTTTTATCTCATCACAACTACAGCTTGAAGTCACTATTCACAGTTTTTATCTCATAACAATTATAGTTTGAAGTCATTCTTCACAGTTTTTACCTCATCACATCTACAGCTTGAAGTCACTATTCACAGTTTTTATCTCATCACAACTAATAGTTTAAGTCACTATTCACAGTTTTTATCTCATCACAACTACTGTTTGAAGCCACTATTCACAGTTTTGATCTCATCACAACTAAAGCTTTAAGTCACAATTCACAGTTTTTATCTCATCACAACTACAGCTTCTTGTTACTATTCACAGTTTTTATCTCATCACAATTACAGCTTGAAGTCACTTTTCACATATTTTATCTCATCACAACTACAGTTATGAGTCACTATTCACAGTTTTTATCTCATCACAACTACAGTTTTAAGTCACTTTTCACAGTTGTTATTTCATCACAGTTACAGTTTAAAGTCACTTATCACAGTTGTTATTTCATCACAACTACATTTTGAAGTCACTATTCACAGTTTCACAGTTTTTACCTCTTCTCAGCTACATCTTTAAGTCATTATTCATACTTTTTTCTCATCACAGCTACAGTTTGAAGTCACTATTCACAGTGTTTTATCTCATCACAACTACAGTTTTAAGTCACTATTCACAGTTTTTTCTCATCACATCTACAGCTTGAAGTCACTATTCACAGTTTTTTTTTCTCACCAAAACTACAGTTTCAAATCACTTTTCACAGTTGTTATTTCATCACAATTACAGCTTCAAGTCATTTATCACAGTTTTATCTCATCACAACTACAGCTTGAAGTCACTATTCACATTTTTTTTATCTCATCACAACTACAGTTTGAAGTTACTATTCACAGGTTTTACCTCATCACAACTAGAGTTATAAGTCACTATTCACAGTTTTTATCTCATCAAAACTACAGTTACAAGTCACTATTCACAGTTTTTATCTCATCACAACTACAGTTTTAAGTCACTATTCACAGTTTTTTCTCATCACATCTACAGCTTGAAGTCACTATTCACAGTTTTTTTTTCTCACCACAACTACAGTTTCAAATCACTTTTCATAGTTGTTATTTCATCACAGTTACAGTTTGAAGTCACTATTCACAGTTTCACAGTTTTTACCTCTTCTCAGCTACATCTTAAAGTCACTATTCACAGTGTTTTATATCATCACAACTACAGTTTGAAGTCACAATTCAGAGTTTTTATTTCATCATAACTACAGTTATAATTCACTATTGATTGTTTTATCTCATCACAACTACAGTTATAATTCAATATTCACTGGTTTTATCTCATCATAAACTACAGTTTGAAGTTACTCTTCAATGTTTTTACCTCATCACAACTACAGTTATAAGTCAATATTCACAGTTTTATCTCATCACAACTACAGCTTGAAGTCACTATTCACATTTTTTTATCTCATCACAACTACAGTTTGAAGTTACTATTCACAGTTTTTACCTCATCACAACTACTGTTATATGTCACTATTCACTGTTTTTATCTCATCACAACTACAGCTTGAAGTCACTATTCACAGTTTTTATCTCATCACAATTATAGTTTGAAGTCACTCTTCACAGTTTTTACCTCATCACATCTACAGCTTGAAGTCACTATTCACAGTTTTTATCTCATCACAACTAATGGTTTAAGTCACTATTCACAATTTTTATCTCATCAAAACTACAGTTATAAGTCACTATTCACAGTTTTTATCTCATCACAACTAAAGCTTGAAGTCACTGTTCAAAGTGTTTATCTCATCACAATTATAGTTTGAAGTCACTCTTCACAGCTTTTACCTCATCACATCTACAGTTTGAAGTTACTATTCAAAGTGTTTACCTCATCACAACTACAGTTATAAGTAACTATTCACAGTTTTTATCTCATCATAACTACAGCTTGAAGTCACTATTCACAATTTTTATCTCATCACAATTATAGTTTGAAGTCACTCTTCACAGTTTTTACCTCATCATATCAATAGCTTGAAGTCACTATTCACAGTTTTTATCTCATCACAACTAATAGTTTAAGTCACTATTCACAATTTTTATCTCATCAAAACTACAGTTATAAGTCACTATTTACAGTTTTTATCTCATCACAGCTGCAGTTTGAAGTCACTGTTCACATGTTTTATCTCATCACAATTATAGTTTGAAGTCACTCTTCACAGCTTTTACCTCATCACATCGACAGCTTGAAGTCACTATTCACAGTTTTTATCACATCACAACTAATACTTTAAGTCACTATTCACAGTTTTTATCTCATCAAAACTACAGTTATAAGGCACTATTCACAGTTTTTTTCCTCATCAGAACTACAGTTATGAGACTATTCACAGTTTTTATCTCATCACAACTACAGCTAGAAGTCACTATTCACGGTTTTTATCTCATCACAACTACAGTTTGAAGCCAATATTCACAGTTTTTATCTCATCAGAACTACAGCTTTAAGTCACTATTCACAGTTGTTATCTCATCACAACTACAGCTTGTTGTTACTATTCACTGTTTTTATCTCATCACAATAACAGCTTTACGTCACATTTCACATATTTTATCGCATCACAACTACAGTTATAAGTCACTATTCACAGTTTTTATCTCATCACAAACTACAGTTTGAAGTTACTCTTCATAGTTTTTACCTCATCACAACTACAGTTATAAGGCAATATTCACAGTTTTTATCACATCACAACTACAGCTTGAAGTCACTATTCACAGTTTTTTTCTCATCACAACTACAGTTTGAAATCACTTATCACAGTTGTTATTTCATTACAACTACATTTTGAAGTCACTATTCACTGTTTCACAGTTTGTACCTCTTCTCATCTACATCTTCAAGTCATTATTCATAATTTTTTTCTCATCACAACTACAGTTATAAGGCAATATTCACAGTTTTTATCACATCACAACTACAGCTTGAAATCACTATTCATAATTTTTATCTCATCACAACTATAGTTATTAGTCACTATTCACAGTTTTGATCTCATCACAACTAAAGCTTTAAGTCACAATTCACAGTTTTTATCTCATCACAACTACAGCTTGTTGTTACTATTCACTGTTTTTATCTCATCACAATAACAGCTTTACGTCACTTTTCACATATTTTCTCGCATCACAACTAAAGCTTTACGTCACTATTCGCAGTTTTTATCTCATCACAACTACAGTTATAAGTCACTATTCACAGTTTTTATCTCATCACAACTACAGTTATAAGTCACTATTCACAGTTTTTATCTTATCACAACTACAGTTTTAAGTCATTATTCACAGTTTTTTCTCATCGCATATACAGCTTGAAGTCACTATTCACAGTTTTTTTGTCATCACAACTACAGTTTGAAATCACTTTTCACAGTTGTTATTTCATCACAATTACAGCTTCAAGTCATTTATCACAGTTGTTATTTCATCACAACTACAGTTTGAAGTCACTATTCACAGTTTTTATCTCATCACAACTACAGCCTGAAGTCTATATTCACAGTTTTTATCTCATCACAACTACAGTTATAGGTCACTATTCACAGTTTTTTTCTCATCACAACTACAGTTTTAAGTCACTATTCACAGTTTTTTTTCTCATCACAACTACAGTTTGAAATCACTTTTCACAGTTTATATTTCATCACAATTACAGCTTCAAGTCATTTATCACAGTTGTTA
The DNA here is from genome assembly GCA_002080005.1 of Gigantidas platifrons. Taxonomy (NCBI): domain Eukaryota; kingdom Metazoa; phylum Mollusca; class Bivalvia; order Mytilida; family Modiolidae; genus Gigantidas; species Gigantidas platifrons. The sequence goes on along the minus strand of MJUT01042580.1, from coordinate 14,042 downwards.
TTTCATCACAACTAAAGCTTTAAGTCACTCTTCACAGTTTTTATCTCATCACAATTATAGTTTGATGTCACTATTCACAGTTTTTTCTCATCACATCTACAACTTGAAGTCACTATTCACAGTTTTTTTCTCATCACAACTACAGTTTGAAATCACTTTTCACAGTTGTTATTTCATCATAGTTACAGTTTGAAGTCACTTATCACAGTTGTTATTTCATCACAACTACATTTTGAATTCACTATTCACTGTTTCACAGTTTTTATCTCTTCACAGCTACATCTTTAAGTCATTATTCATACTTTTTTCTCATCACAGCTACAGTTTGAAGTCACTATTCACAGTGTGTTATATCTTCACAACTACAGTTTGAAGTCACTATTCACAGTTTTTATTTCATCATAACTACAGTTTGAATTCACTATTGATTGTTTTTATCTCATCTCAACTACAGTTAGAATTCACTATTCACTGTTTTTATCTCATCACAAACTACAGTTTGAAGTTACTCTTCACAGTTTTGACCTCATCACAACTACAGTTATAAGTCAATATTCACAGTTTTTATCACATCACAACTACAGTTTGAAGTTACTATTCTCAGTTTTTACCTCATCACAACTACAGTTATAAGTCACTATTCACAGTTTTTATCTCATCACAACTACAGCTTGAAGTCACTATTCACAGTTTTTATCTCATCACAATTATAGTTTGAAGTCACTATTCACAGTTTTATCTCATCAAAACTACAATTACAAGTCACTATTCACAGTTTTTATCTCATCACAACTACAGCTTGAAGTCTATATTCACAGTTTTTTCTCATCACAACTACAGTTATAGGTCACTATTCACAGTTTTTTTCTCATCACAACTACAGTTTTAAGTCACTATTCACAGTTTTTTTTCTCATCACAACTACAGTTTGAAATCACTTTTCACAGTTGTTATTTCATCACAATTACAGCTTCAAGTCATTTATCACAGTTGTTATTTCATCACAACTACAGTTTGAAGTCACTATTCACAGTTTTTATCTCATCACAACTACAGCTTGAAGTCTATATTCACAGTTTTTATCTCATCACAACTCCAGTTATAGGTCACTATTCACAGTTTTTATCTCATCAAAACTAAAGCTTTAAATCACTCTTCACAGTTTTTATCTCATCACAATTATAGTTTGAAGTCACTATTCACAGTTTTTATCTCATCACAACTACAGCTTGAAGTCTATATTCATAGTTTTTATCTCATCACAACTACAGTTTGAAGTCACTATTCACAGTTTTTATCTCATCAAAACTACAGCTTTAAATCACTATTCACAGTTTTTATCTCATCACAACTACAGTTTGAAATCACTTTTCACAGTTGTTATTTCGTCATAGTTACAGTTTGAAGTCAATTATCACAGCTGTTATTTCATTACAACTACATTTTGAATTCACTATTCACTGTTTCACAATTTTTACCTCTTCTCAGCTACATCTTTAAGTCACTATTCACAGTTTTTATCTCATCAAAACTACAGTTTGAAGTCACTATTCACAGTTTTGATCTCATCACAACTACAGCTTTAAGTCACAATTCACAGTTTTTATCTCATCACAACTACAGCTTGTTGTTACTATTCACTGTTTTATCTCATCACAATTACAGCTTGAAGTCACTTTTCACATATTTTATCTCATCACAACTACAGTTATGAGTCACTATTCACAGTTTTGATCTCATCACAACTACAGTTTTAAGTCACTATTCACAGTTTTTTCTCATCACATCTACAGCTTGATGTCACTATTCACAGTTTTTTTTTCTCATCACAACTACAGTTTGAAATCACTTTTCACAGTTGTTATTTCATCACAGTTACAATTTGAAGTCACTAATCAAAGTTGTTATTTTATCACAACTACATTTTGAAGTCACTATTCACAGTTTCACAGTTTTTACCTCTTCTCAGCTACATCTTTAAGTCACTATTCACAGTGTTTTATATCATCACAACTTCAGTTTGAAGTCACAATTCACAGTTTTTATTTCATCATAACTACAGTTATAATTCACTATTCACAGTTTTTATCACATCACAACTACAGCTTTAAGTCACTATTCTTAATTTTTATCTCATCACAACTACAGTTATAAGTCACTATTCACAGTTTTATCTCATCACAACTACAGTTTGAAGCCACTATTCACAGTTTTGATCTCATCACCACTACAGCTTGAAGTCACAATTCACAGTTTTTATCTCATCACATCTACAGCTTGTTGTTACTATTCACTGTTTTTATCTCATCACAATTACAGCTTGAAGTCACTTTTCACATATTTTATTTCATCACAACGACAGTTATGAGTCACTATTCACAGTTTGTATTTCATCATAACTACAGTTATAATTCACTATTGATTGTTTTATCTCATCACAACGACAGTTATGAGTCACTATTCACAGTTTTTATTTCATCATAACTACAGTTATAATTCACTATTGATTGTTTTATCTCATCACAACTACAGTTATAATTCACTATTCACTGTTTTTATCTCATCACAAACTACAGTTTGAAGTTACTCTTCACAGTTTTTACCTCATCACAACTACAGTTATAAGTCAATATTCACAGTTTTTATCACATCACAACTACAGTTTGAAGTTACTATTCTCAGTTTTTACCTCATCACAACTACAGTTATAAGTCACTATTCACAGTTTTTATATCATCACAACTACAGCTTGAAGTCACTATTCACAGTTTTTATCTCATCACAATTATAGTTTGAAGTCACTCTTCACAGTTTTTACCTCATCACATCTACAGCTTGAAGTCACTATTCACAGTTTTTATCTCATCACAACTAATAGTTTAAGTCACTATTCACAGTTTTTATCTCATCAAAACTACAGTTATAAGTCACTATTCACAGTTTTATCTCATCAAAACTACAGTTACAAGTCACTATTCCCAGTTTTTATCTCATCACAACTACAGTTTGAAGCCACTATTCACAGTTTTGATCTCATCACCACTACAGCTTGAAGTCACAATTCACAGTTTTTAGCTCATCACAACTACAGCTTGTTGTTACTATTCACTGTTTTTATCTCATCACAATTACAGCTTGAAGTCACTTTTCACATATTTTAT
>MJUT01042578.1:3191-13294 GCA_002080005.1 Gigantidas platifrons | reverse complement strand
CAAAAGTGGACAAGAACTTTGCCGTCCTTCATATATTTTTCATGGTATATATATAGAGACCCCCCCTCCACAAAAAAACATTCAAATATCAAAGTTGATATTTGACACCCTGCTGTGGGCTTGAGGTGCAGAAACCCACCTAGGCATTTAAGTCAGTTAAGGAGCCGGGAAATACCTTTATTTATGCCAAATGTCGGCAAGAATTTTGCCGTCCTACATATACTTTTCGTGGGATATTTATAGAGACACCCCCTTCCACAATTTTTTTTTAAATATCAAAGTTGATATTTCACACCCTGCTGTGGGCTTGAGGTCCAGAAACCACCTAGACATTTAAGTCAGTTAAGGAATCGGGAAATACCTTTATCTATGCCAAATGTGGGCAAGAACTTTGCCGTCCTTCATATATGTTTCGTGGGATATATATAGAGACCCCCTCCACAAAAAAAAATTCAAATATCAAAGTTGATATTTGACTCCCTGCTGTGGGTTTGAGGTGCAGAAAAACCCACCTAGGCATTTAAGTCAGTTAAGGAGCCGGAAAATACCTTTATCTATGCCAAATATGGGCAAGAACTTTGCCGTCCTTCATATATTTTTTGCAGGATATTTATAGAGACCCACCCTTTCACAATTGTTTTTTTTAAATATCAAAGTTGATATTTGACTCCCTGCTGTGGGCTTGAGGTGCAGAAACCCACCTAGGCTTTTAAGTCCGTTAAGGAGCCGGGAAATACCTTTATCTATGCCAAATATGGGAAAGAACTTTGCCGTCCTTCATATATTTTTCGTGTGATATATATAGAGACCCCCTCCACAAAAAAAAAATTCCAATATCAAAGTTGATATTTGACTCCCTGCTGTGGGCTTGAGGTGCAGAAACCCATCTAGGCATTTAAGTCATTTAAGGACCCTGGCAATACCTTTATCTATGTCAAAAGTGGACAAGAACTTTGCCGTCCTTCATATATTTTTCATGGGATATTTATAGAGACCCACCCCCCTCCACAAAAAAACATTCAAATATCAAAGTTGATATTTGACACCCTGCTGTGGGCTTGAGGTGCAGAAATCCACCTAGGCATTTAAGCCAGTTAAGGACCCTAGCAATACCTTTATCTATGTCAAAAGTGGGCAAGAACTTTGCCGTCCTTCATATATTTTTCGCGGCATATTTATAGAGACACAAAAAAATTTCAAATATCGAAGTTGATATTTGACACCCTGCTGTGGGATTGAGGTGCAGAAACCCACCTAGGCATTTAAGTCAGTTAAGGAGCCGGGAAATACCTTTATCTATGCCAAATGTGGGCAAGAATTTTGCCATCCTTCATATATTTTTCGTGGGATATTTATAGAGACCCCCCCCTTCCACAATTTTTTTTTAAATATCAAAGTTCATATTTCACACCCTGCTGTGGGCTTGAGGTGCAGAAACCACCTAGCCATTTAAGTCAGTTAAGGAATCGGTAAATACCTTTATCTATGCCAAATGTGGGCAAGAACTTTGCCGTCCTTCATATATTTTTTGCGGGATATTTATAGAGACCCGCTTCCAGAAAAAAAAAATTCAAATATCAAAGTTGATATTTGACTCCCTGCTGTGGGCTTGAGGTGCAGAAACCCATCTAGGCATTTAAGTCATTTAAGGACCCTGGCAAGACCTTTCTCTATGTCAAAAGTGGACAAGAACTTTGCCGTCCTTCATATATTTTTCATGGGATATTTATAGAGACCCTCCCTCCACAAAAAACATTCAAATATCAAAGTTGATATTTGACACCCTGCTGTGGGCTTGAGGTGCAGAAATCCACCTAGGCATTTAAGTCAGATAAGGACCCTAGCAATACCTTTATCTATGTCAAAAGTGGGCAAGAACTTTGCCGTCCTTCATATAATTTTCGCGACATATTTATAGAGACACAAATTTTTTTTCAAATATCGAAGTTGATATTTGACACCCTGCTGTGGGCTTGAGGTGCAGAAACCCACCTAGGCATTTAAGTCCGTTAAAGGCCCGGACAATACCTTTATCTATGTCAAAAGTGGGCAAGAACTTTGCCGTCCTTCATATATTTTTTATGGATTATTTATAGAGACCCCCTGCACAAAAAAAAATTCAAATATCAAAGTTGATATTTGACTCCCTGCTGTGGGCTTGAGGTGCAGAAACCCACCTAGGCATTTAAGTCAGTTAAGGAGCTGGGAAATACCTTTATATATGCCAAATCTGGGCAAGAACTTTGCCGTCCTTCATATATTTTTCATGGGATATTTATATAGACCCCCCCTCCACGAAAAAACATTCAAATATCAAAGTTGATATTTGACACCCTGCTGTGGGCTTGAGGTGCAGAATCCCACCTAGGCATTTAAGTCAGTTAAGGAGCCGGGAAATACCTTTATCTATGCCAAATGTGGGCAAGAATTTGCCGTCCATCATATATTTTTGCGGGATATTTATAGAGACCCTCACCCCACTCCACAAAAAAAAATCAAATATCAAAGTTGATATTTGACACCCTGCTGTGGGCTTGAGGTGCATAATCCCACCCAGATACTTAAGTCAATTAAAGGCCTTGGCAATATCTTTGATTTAAACCGCAAGTGGACAAGAACTTTGCCGTCCTTCGATATTTTGTATGGGTTATTTATAGTCCCCCCCCCAAATCCAAATATAAAAGTTGATATAAGTTCCCCCAAAACCCACTTATAGACACATTTATATATATGGAGATACTTGAGATGAAGATCATTTTACGAATGTCCGTCCAACAGAGCAAATGGATGATACAAGTTGTTCCGTGTGTAAACTGAGATGTTCGAGAAAAGACGTCATATAGCGACATCATAGAAACAAACACGGATTCACAAGTCTAAAGAGAAGAGATACAGTCCCACAGACAGAGGGATATACACCGCCGCCGATGTCGCCGCAGCCGCTGACCGAGGGGTATACGCCGCCGCCGCTGACAGAGGGATATACACCGGCGCCCCGGCCGCTGACAGAGGGATATACACCGGCGCCCCGGCCGCTGACAGAGGGATATATGCCGCCGTCGCCGCATCAGCAGCAATACTCACATAGTAATGAAGAAGAACCCTATTATATTTTGAAAACCAATAATCCGTTTTTGTTTTGGGTTCCAGACGAAACGATCGCGATCATTTCATGCCATTGGTACATCCGTTTACCAGTGTGATTGCCAGACCTACAGGCAGTGGAAAATCGATGTTTGTCCGAAGGTTCTTTCACAATATCAAACACATGATGACTCCCAAGTCAGATCGGATCTTATGGTGTTATGGTGAATATCAGACGTTGTATGGAACCGTAGAAGAGATAGAATTTCAACAAGGTTTACCGGATCTGGATAATTTAGATCGAAGAGAAAAACATTTGATCATTTTTGGACGATCTCATGGACTAAACGGATCAAAGGGTGGCTTCACTGTTTACGAAAAAGAGTCACCACAGAAACATCAGCGTCATGTACATCGTTCAGAATCTGTTTCATCGAGGAAAACACCGTAGAACCATAAGTCTCACATTGTTCTATTCAAAAACCCGACAGACGTATCGCAGATCATGGCGCTAGCACACCAAATGTATCCCAGGAGAACGCAATTTTTCCTGGAAGCCTTTGCCCGAGCTACGGCCAGACCTCACGGCTACATGGTGATCGATATGAAACAAAACACGCCGGATATCCTGAGATTAAGAACCTTCATCTTTCCCGGTGAGGAACAGAACGCGTATGTCGAGTCATAAAAAGGATGTTACATCCCGTTTCTTGTCACTCTTGCATCAGACGCTGAGGGAATAACATGGTCTTTCAGCGCTTGAAAAGGCACGGCAGTGATATAATATACTTACAAAAGTAGAAACCGTGTATTCGTAAACACCTCATAACCAAAGCCGATCGCAGTCTCGTCGACTGTCTGTGTGAGTGTGCCGATAATATTTTAAATAGACAACGTCCCGTTAACTAAACTGCAGAAGGAAAAACTCAAGAGAAATAAGGCCGGATTGAGAGAACTGACGAAAAAGTCTGTCTCTCTCAAAAAGAAGAAAGCGATCTTACAGTAAGGTGGATTTTTGGAATCCCTACTAGCACCGATTTCATCTGTAGTAGCACCTTTGCTCTACATTTTTTCAATGAAAGAGCTAATCTTAATAAATAGATACCACCAAACGCAAGAGCGCCCAAAACCTCCAGTGGAACAACGCGTGAAAGTCATGGACACCTTGGATAAGAAGATGCAAACCATACTAGAAAGAGAAGACCTGTCGACAGACGAACGTCTCAAGCTATACGACCAATCGTTCACTCGATATTTGAACGTCTACGACGATTACAAATCCAGACCCGTGGCAGTCGCACCTGATCGACAACGAAATTTTGGAAAGCGTACCAAAAACAATGAAGGCCAAGGCACAGCTCTTGTTGATAAAAATGAAGAGCAGTCCCGACATTAGCTGGAACGATAAAGGGGAACTGAAATACAAGGGAGAAACCATTCAAGGAAGCAACGTGGTGGATTTAGTCAACGACGTGCTGAGCAAAAGGAAATATTTCAACCCACAATGATGGGAAACATTCGGAGAAACCTTTCGAGAAGCAAATGTTCCACAAGATTTGATTGGTCACGAGGACCGCTGGAGATACATCACTCAGACCAAAAGAACACCGAGATCTCGCAAACGACAACAGAGTCCCTCCCCTATTAGACCGTACTCCCCAAAAACACCAAGAAACAGAAGGAAAGAAGTCCAGAACTGGGTCGACTTTTAAAACGGAGGTTGAGACCACGAAGGGGCAGTTGTAAATATGGAGTCAACCTATTACAACCTTTTAGCTCCCGCCAGGTATGGAGAATTGAGTAAATTTAAGCCGAAAGGTTATACGAAGAAACAAGTCAGAGAATGGTTACAGTCTCAGGACACGTACACTTTGCATAAACCAACTAGACGACGATTTCTCAGGAGACGCGTTATAGTCTATGAAATTGAACACCAGTGGCAGGCGGATTTAGTGGATCTGGCAAAATTGTCTTCTTGCAACAAAGGATTCAAGTACTTGTTGACATGTATAGAGTGTTATCCCGATATGCATGGGTCGCTCCATTGAAAGACAAGACGGGGAAGACTTTAAAAGATGCGTTTCAGGTCATTTTCAAATCGGGGCGGCGTTCGATACGTTTACAGACAGACACGGGAACTGAATTTACCAACCGAGTATTTCAAAAGTGTCTCAAAGAACACGACGTGCACTTCTTTACCACTTACAACGAGGAGACAAAGCCAGTATCGTTGAACGTCTTAACAGAACATTGAAACCAAGATGTGGAAGTATTACACACACAGAGAAACCTTAACCTACGTAGACGTTCTATCCGAGATGGTCGCATCTTATGACCACACCGTTCACAGAACCATAGGCATACCACCTGCAGAAGTCACGTGGGCTAACCAAACAACGGTGTCCAAGAGGCTATATGGAAGAAAGGGACCCAAAAAATCGTGCAAATTTTCGCCCTGGGATAAAGTGCGACTCAGCAAAGCTAAGCGTACGTTCAAGAAAGGATAGTTACCCAACTGGGTTGAAGAATTGTTTACGGTAGTGAAATGTATCGAAACCAGACCCCCAGTATACTTAGTCAAAGACGACCACGGTGAAATTCTGGAAGGAACATTCTATGCCGAAGAATTACAGAAAGTCGTTAAGACAGACGACGTATACAAGATTGAAACCATTTTGAAAAAGAGAAAAAAGGGACGAACAGTTCAGTATTTAATCAAGTGGATCGGATATCCAGAGTCCTTCAACAGCTGGATCTTTAAACATGACCTACAAAAGCGAGGCATCGCGGTTTGAAGTGTCAGTCTTGCGAATGGCACCGAGTGACACGGACAGTGTATCGTCTTGGATGACTTGTGGAAAGAAGACTCCACGTTCGGAGGTCTTATTTTTGTGTCGGGTACTCATCCTGTACACGGTTATCGCAGTCAGCATTTACAACTTGACAGTCGAATCGGAGAACAGTACCTTGTGGACGGCCTTGTTGAGGAGTTGTCTGGGATACCTGTTACCTAACCCTACGATCAAGACGAAGCATGTTTACCTGACTCTGCCCAGTAACAGTTCCATGAATTACTTTTCGAACAACACGTTGACTCATTACACGACGAAATTGCCGAAAATAACGGATCTGGACGGAGCATGGGAAATCGAATTGGTAGAGATACAGTATCCTCACAGTTGGCATATTGGTCTTGTTACCGGATGGGTACTATTCCTCGGCCAAAAGAATTCCCCATTGAGGGGAAAAAGCACAGGAAGGAACTCAAGAATAAATTCGATTTGGGTTACAACGAAATTAATCATAAAATCGATATGAAAGTGAAAAAAGATTGTCAAGTCATCATCAGTCCTTTATTACAATTCATGTTAGGATTCAGACAAACTATATTCCCGGCGGGTGAGTATGTTTCAGATTGGGTAGCGGACGTAGAAAAAGGATTACATTCTCTGTACGTGTATTGTCCCTTGGTGGAACCAAGAATGATGGGAGATGCCAAAGTACCGTTATTGAGAATCGTACCGGTGGAAGGAAGAGACGGAGAAATGATCATCCGAGTGTTTGATCCGATACAGTACTGTCCCCTGTTACAACGACGATTTCAGACCGTTGAAATAGATATAAGGGACGACATGGGCTCTATAGTGCCATTCGAAAGAGGACGAGTGTTGATGACACTTCACTGTAGAAAACGAAAAGAATTCTCTCTAGAATGAAACCAAATAATCGTTACGATACGAAAGCTTACCACGATTATTGCATACACCAAGCCGAAAAAGGATATCCGGTATTTGCGGGAAGACGATATCAAAGTGGACATTATCTTTGGAGGACTCTTTAAAGCAGCCATGCCTTTGTTGAAAAAGGGAGCAAAGACCCTAGAACGCGAAGCTCTGGCAGGGATCATCAACGTCGTCCTGTATGCATAATTTGACAACGTGATCGAAATCGATAGAAACAGACAAGTCTTGTTTGACTACAGTGCATAATGAATACGCTAGAGATTGACACTCTATTGAGAAAACATCCCCACTCCAGACCGGTGTTTAAGGGGGTCTATGCCAGAAACAGATTACCCAGACTATTAAACGTACCTTCGGCCCTTGTGGGAAATACGGATCCAGACCATCGAATGGGACAACACTGGATCGCTATATACATCGATGCCAACTCACGAGGGGGAAAACTACAATCCAACCGGACGTCCACCGCACGAATCCGCTTATCTCAATTTCATGAACAAACATTGCCTTCATTGGACTTACAATACCATTCGAGTACACGAAGAAGGGTCTACCATGTGCGGACATCATTGCATTTTTTTACCTCATTCATCGATGTGCAGGACATAGCATGACAGACGTCACCAGGCTCTTAGAAAATCCCATGGAAGCGACGGACATTGTACAGAAATTGTGTTGTTACTTGTTAAACATGTGTTATGAAAAAAAAAGACAAGAAAAGAAAAAGAAAAAAAAGTAAAAAAAAAAAACAAGAAAAAAAACAAGAAAAGAAAAAAAAAGGTTAATGCAACCTCTATATAGAGCCAGTCACAAGCCTGGATAAATGCAGAGTGACCTTCTATTGGGTGACTTAGGGGATCAAATGTACCATTTCATTCTTTTGACTTATTTAGTTAGTTTAGTAGAGATATCACAGTGAGAAGGCGAACGTGATAGAAACCACCCTTGGAGTACTACACAACATCTAGAACAAATAAGATCACACTCCAAGGGGAAACACCCACTTTCGGTCTTATGACGTCACTTTCGGTCACGTGATATCCGGTAGACATGCTACTTCCGGTCATGCGCAATGATACATTTTGTACTGCTACAATAGTAAGAAAAAAGCGCGGGGGAAATGACGTCACCTCCTGTGACGTCACTTCCGGTCACGTCACATCCAGTAGCCATGCTACTTCCGGTCATGTGTAATCGTACATTTTGTAACTACTACCATAGTAAGAAAAAAAGCGCGGAATGCACTCCCGGGCATGTGCAGAACATTCTTCCAGTTATGACTTCACCTCCGGTCATGTGACGTCATTTTCGATCAGGGATGCTTCCGGTGACGCCACTTCCTGTCACGCATGCGCAATGGCCCGCTCCCCTTTGCTCCCCCAGAAATATGCCTTGAGCTGTCCCGATATACTACTTTGATATTTGGATTTCGAGGGGGACCCTATAAATAACCCATACAAAAATAGAGAAGGACGGCAAAGTTCTTTCCGACTTGGGTCTTATGTTAAAGGTATTGCCCGGATCTTTAACTGACTTAAATGCCTAGGTGGGTTTCTGCACCTCAAGCCCACAGCAGGGAGTCAAATATCAACTTCGATATTTGAAAAAAAAAATTGTGAAGGGGGGTCTATAAATATCCCGCGAAAAATATATGAAGGACGGCAAAGTTCTTGCCCACATTTGGCATAGATAAAGGTATTGCCCAGGTCCTTAACTGACTTAAATGCCTAGGTGGGTTTCTGTACCTCAAGCCCACAGCAGGGTGTCAAATATCAACTTTTATATTTGAACTTTTTTTTTGTGGAGGGGGTCTCAATAAATATTCCATACAAAATATATGAAGGACGGGAAAGTTCTTGCCCACATTTAGCATAGATAAAGGTATTGCCCGGCTCCTTAACTGACTTAAATGCCTAGGTGTGTTTCTGCACCTCAAGCCCACAGCAGGGTGTCAAATATCAACTTTGATATTTGAATGTTTTTTTGTGGAGGGGGTCTCTATAAATATTCCATAAAAAATATATGAAGGACGGCAAAGTTCTTTCCCACTTTTGACATAGATAAAGGTATTGTCCGGGCCTTTAACTGACTTAAATGCCTAGGTGGGTTTCTGCACCTCAATCCCACAACAGGGTGTCAAATATCAACTTTGATATTTGAATGTTTTTTTGTGGAGGGGGATCTCTATAAATATTCCATAAAAAATATATGAAGTACGGCAAAGTTCTTGCCCACTTTTGGCATAGATAAGGGTATTGCCAGGGTCCTTAACTGGCTTAAGTGCCTAGTTGGGTTTCTGCACCTCACGCCCACAGCAGGGTGTCAAATGTCAACTTCGATATTTGAAATTTGTTTTGTGAAGGGGGGTCTCTATAAATATCCCATGAAAAGTATATGAAGGACGGCAAAGTTCTTGTCCACTTTTGGAATAGATAAAGTTATTTTCCGGGTCCTTAACTGACTTAAATGCCTAGGTGGACTTCTGCACCTCAAGCCCACAGCAGGATGTCAAAAATCAACTTTTATATTTGAATGTTTTTTGTAGAGGGGGATCTCTATAAATATTCCATAAAAAATATATGAAGGACGGCAAAGTTCTTCCCCACTTTTGGCATAGATAAAGGTATTGTCCGGATCCTTAACTGACTTAAATGCCTAGGTGATTTTCTGCACCTCAAGCCCACAGCAGTGTGTCAAATATCAACTTTGATATTTGAAACTTTTTTTCTGGAAGGGGGGTCTCTATAAATATGCTGCGAAAAGTATATGAAGGACGGCAAAGTTCTTGCCCACTTTTGGCATAGATAAAGGTATTGCCGGGTCCTTAGCTGACTTAAATGCCTAGGTGGGTTTCTGGACCTCAAGCCCACAGCAGGGTGTCAAATATCAACTTATATATTTGAATGTTTTTTTGTGGAGGGGGGTCTCTATAAATATTCCATAAAAAATATATGAAGGACGGCAAAGTTCTTGCCCACTTTTGGCATATATAAAGGTATTGCCCGGGTCCTTAACTGACTTAAATGCCTAGGTGGGTTTCTGCACCTCAAGCCCTCAGCAGGGTGTCAAATATCAACTTTTATATTTGAATGTTTTTTTGTAGAGGGGGTCTCTATAAATATTCCATAAAAAATATATGAAGAACGGCAAAGTTCTTGCCCATTTTTGGCATAGATAAAGGTATTGCCCGACTCCTTAACTGACTTAAATGCCTAGGTGGGTTTCTGCACCTCAAGCCCACAGCAGTGTGTCAAATATCAACTTTGATATTTGAAA
>MJUT01042575.1:0-16524 GCA_002080005.1 Gigantidas platifrons | reverse complement strand
TATGAACTGTTGGTAGGATAAAATAATAGAATAATTCAGATGTAACAGTAATGTGAACTGGTGGTAGGATATGACAATAGCATAATTCAGATGTAAAACTAATATGAACCGTTGGTAGGATAAAACAAGCGAATAATTCTGATGTAGCACTAATATGAACTGTTGGTAGGATAAAACAATAGAAGAATTCCGATGTAACACTAATATGAACCGTTGTTAGGATAAAACAATACAATATTTCAGATGTAACACTAATATGAACTGTTGGTAGGATAAAATAATAGAAGAATTCAGATGTAACACTATTATGAACTGTTGGTGTAATAAAACAATAGAATAATTCAGATGTAGCACTAATATGAACTGTTCGTAAGATAAAACAATAGAAGATTTCAGATGTAACACTAATATGAACCGTTGGTAGGATAAAACAATATAATAATTAAGATGTAACACTAACATGAACTGTTGGTAGGATAAAAGAAAAGAAGAATTCAAATGTAACACTATTATGAGTCGTTGGTAGGATAAAACAACAGAAGAATTCAGATGTAATACTAATATGAACCGTTGGTAGGATATAACAATAGCATAAATCAAATGTAAAACTAATATGAACTGTTTGTAGGATAACATAACAGATTAATTCACATGTAGCACTAATGCGAACTGTTGGTAGGTAAAACAAGATAATAATTCAGATGCAACACTAATATGAACTGTTGGTAGGTAAAACAAGATAATAATTCAGATGCAACACTAGTATGAACTGTTGGTAGGATTAAACATTAGAATAATCCAGATGTAACACTATTGTGAACTGTTGGTGTAATAAAACAATAGAATAATTCAGATGTAGCACTAATATGAACTGTTGGTAGGATAAAACAATAGAAGAATTCAGATGTAACACTAATAAGAATTGTTGGAAGGATAAAACAATAGAAGAATTCAAATGTAGCACTAATACGAACTATTGGTAGGATAGAAGAATATAATAATTCAGATGTAACACTAATATGAACCGTTGTTAGGATATTACAAAAACAAAATTCAGACGTAAGACTAATATGAACTGTTGGTAGGATAAAATAACAGGTTAATTCAGATGTAACACTAATATGAACTGTTCGTAGGTTAAAACAATTGAATAATTCAGATGTAACATGAATATGAACTGTTGATAGAATAAAACCATATAATAATTCAGATGTAACAGTAATGTGAACTGGTGGTAGGATATAACAATGGCATAATTCAGATGTAACACTATTATGAACTGTCGGTAGAATAAAACCATAGAATAATTCAGATGTAACAGTAATGTGAACTGGTGGTAGGATAAAACAATAGAAGAATTCAGATGTAACACTAATATGAACCGTTCGTAGGATAAAGCAATAGAAGCATTCAGATGTAACACTAATATGAACTATTTGTAAGATAAAACAATAGAAGAATTCAGATTTAAAACTAATTTGAACTGTTGGTAGGATAAAACAAAAGAATAATTCAGATGTAACACTATTATGAATCGTTGGTAGGATAAAACAGCAGAATAATTCAGATGTAACACTAATATGAACTGTTGGTAGTATAAAACAATAGAAGAATGCAGATGTATCACTAATATGAACTATTTGTAGGATAAAACAATAGCAGAATTCAGATGTAACACTAACATGAACTGTCGGGATGCTAAAGCAATATGAGAATTCATGTGTAGCACTAATATGAACTGTTGGTTAGATACAACATTGACAAATTGCAGATGTAAAACTAATATGAACTGTTTGTAGGATAAAATAACAGATTAATTCAGATGTAGCACTAATATGAACCGTTGGTAGGATACAACAATAGCATAATTCAGATGTAAAAATAATATGAACTGTGGATAGAATAAAATAATAGAAGAATTCAGATGTAGCACTAATATGAACTATTGGTAGGATAAAACAATAGAAGAATTCAGATGTAAAACTAAAATGAACTGTTGGTAGGATAAAATAATAGAAAAATTCAGATCTAGCACTAATATGAACTGTTGGAAGGATAAAACATTAGATTAATTCAGATGTAACACTAATATGAACTGTAGGAAGGATAAAACAATAGAAGAATTCAGATGTAACGCTAATATGAACCGTTGGTAGGATATAACAATAGCATAATTCAGATGTAAAACTAATATGAACTGTGGGTAGTATAAAATAGTAGAAGAATTCAGATGCAACATGAATATGAACTGTTGGTAGATTAAAACAATAGAATAATTCAGATGTAACAGTAATGTGAACTGGTGGCAGGATAAAACAATAGTAGAATTCAGATGTAACACTAATATGAACTGTTGGTATATAAAACAATAGAATAAATCAGATGTAAAACTAATATAAATTGCTTGTAGAATAAAACAAGAGAATAATTAAGATGTTTCACTAATATGAGCTGTTGGTAGGATAAAACAGTAGGAGAATTCATATGTAACACTAATATGAACTGTTGGTAGATAAAACAATAGACTAATGCAGTTGTAACACTAATATGAACTGTTGCTAGATAAAACAATTGAGGAATTCAGATGTAGCACTAATATGAACTGTTGGAAGGATAAAACAATAGAAGATACCAGATGTAGCACTAATATGAACTATTAGTAGGATAAAACAATAGAGGAAATCAGACGTTAAACTAATATGAACTGTTGGTAGGTTAAAACAATGGAAAAATTCAGATGTCAAATATAGTCACCGTCTTAATTTCCTTTATTACACACAAATACTGTGTTAACCGTTAAGGAATATATGTTACAAATGACTACGAATGTGTCCCGCTTGTCATAAGCAATATCCGGTCAATTCTTTCTTCAAGAATTATCACACAAGCCGCGCTAGAAACAGGGACAGAGAAGGCTAACTTTCCTAGCGAGTGCAAACACCACGTTCAGCAATATTTCATCTAACTCATGACTACCAGTCTTAGTTGTGGAAGAAGCCGGAGTAGCCGGAGAGACCACCGATTATGGCCAAGCAACTGGTAAATTTTATCAATTTGCGGCTGCTGGTCGAGGGCAACTTTTTTTGTAATTTGCAAAGCAGGGTGTGAACCCACATCGTATTGGTGATAGGCTGTTATGAGTTGTTATTTAGTCCAACAACCTAGCTCATTGAGCACATTATTATAATCGGGATCGATGGTGTCCTTTATGAGGTCCGTGTCTACGCTGGTGCTGATTGTATTAAAGTCGATCTACACGAATCAGATAAAAAAAATGCGTTACTAGGACCTTTGCCATTTAACACCGAATTGTGCTTAATTATTACTGGAGATCATGTAATTGAAGTATAATTTAAACAATGAATGTCGTAATAAAGATCGATTTATGCAGAAATGTTCAATGGCATAAAATACAACCGTATTAGTGCAAATAACTATTGAACTCTGAATATATGTCTATGTTAAGACTATTGATACAACGAATGATTAAGACATATAATGTTTGTGAAATATCTTTGACATTGTTGTTATGTGTTGTTTCAGCATCATGCATGTTGCAACAGATATAGTTTTACATTTATTTACACTAGTGTAGATTAAGAAAATACCTGTGTCTTGATTACCCAATGTTGCCAGTTTCTCATTCTTGATTGCCCTTCAGATGTTCTCTTACGTTTATTCACTTTTAATAACTGCATTATGTTGAATTTTTTAGATGATATGAATAACTTATTTGCATTCCAAACTAAATAAGCTAAGCAAATTTCAGGGCTAAAAATAAATGACGCGAAACGGTATGCAGTAATTTCAAACATCCCTTAACACTCCGATAATTAATTTAAAACAAAACAAACATGGTTTTGATTGAAATTAAAATTATGCATTATAAGATATCCATTAAAAATGATTAAAGTAGTCTTAAATAAAATGCCGAGTCCACAACACTGTATTCCATTCTCCAGAAGAAAATAACAAAATAAAATTAATAGGGTTACTGACTGTTTGTAAGGAACACATAATTTGTGATACACTGATCGCTCTGTTGATTTTTGACTTTCTCAACGTAATAAGAAAGCTAAAGAATATATTGCATTGTGATGTTCGTGTTTCAGTATGACATGTACTCTTTCATACGAGCCATTACACCTTGCTAGGTAAACATTTGACATCATATGTCCGACAACAGGGACCAAGGAGCCGTTGTTGTCATGATCATTCGGTAGTTGGATTTCCAACAACAATAACAATTAGTACTTATCAACACTAAAGCTATGAGTTCCAATCCCGCTCGCGGCTGGGTGTACTAGATACAACTTTATATGATACATTTTTCAACGACTAGCGACCGGACGATGGTTTTCTCTACGAGTACTCCGATTTCTCCAAACAATAACAGGATAGACAATGCAAAAAGTGTCGATAAAGACCTTAATTCATTCACCTAAGTGAAACAGCGAAATAATCGACATTATTTTAGTCAAATATAGTCACCGTCTTAATTTCCTATATTGCAAAAAATACTGTGTTATCACAGGGTATATCATATGAGCCGGAACGGCGAGCCTTATATACCCCGTGATAAAGTCAGTCCCCCCCAAAAAAATGCCTAATATTCTGTTTATCGGTAATTTATAATTAACTTTCCAAAAAATAATCAAATGAATTCTTTCAAACGATAGTTTGATAGGATTATTTTTTGCGGATATATCTTGTTTTTTTAAATGTGATTTGGTTCTGACGCGCGAGGTTCATTAAAAAACTAGTTAACGAGGCGGCAAGATGTGTTTTTTACCATTTGACGTGTGTTATACATTATGATGGTTTTGTTGGATTAAAGTGTGCTTTGGAAATTATAATGTTCGAATATGCTATCGGTAAGTATTTTTTGTCATAAAAACTTGTGCTAAAACCGTATCGAATACGTTCCACCGAAATATTCTGAATGTAGGTCAAATCAATAAACATCCAGAGTAATCCCATCCTGAAGGCATTTATATTTCATGTTATTAATATTAATTTTAGAAAGTTAGTTACATACACCGACACAAAGTCTTTCTTTTTACTAAGAATGTCAGATATGCATGCATAAATATATATAGACGAATTTAGATGTATCCAGAATACAGAAGTTTTAGTTGATTCTCCCGGTTACTGATCAGTGTTGTGTTGTATTAAATTTTAGCTCTTTTCTGTAATTGGATTGATTTCAATTTTAAATCATCATTAGATATTGCAGTGTGTTTATATAACAAACAAACAAAACGAGGTGTATGAGATGCAGACGACATAGTTAAATTTTATGTAACCTTTAAGGATTTGTTTTCCAGCTACTTTACTGGTCGGGGAGTAGTTCTCGCCATTTTTTACGTTTTTATCCAATATTTTTAAGAAACAGTCGAGAAACCTTTGTTTCACCCCATTAATATCTTGCATGATTTACCTACGAAATGGATTTTCATAAAGGAGAGCGCATGCTGTTCGCCGATCCATTATTACGATGTTGCGTTTTTTAACGAAAATGGCCGCAACAGAAGCAATTTTCGCCAACTTTCAGAAATATTGTTTTGTGAAGCTAAAGCATCAAAAGGAAAGAAAAACGACATTCTAGAAAATAAAAATCCTTTCTTAAAAAGTTAACAGGTTTTTGCGTTAGTTTGTAGAAAACTCTTATAATTATTCATCGCTGTTTTAAAGGCTCTTATGACATCCCCACGCCGCTCCGTCATTCCGTAAAATACATCCTTTTCAACAGTGGTTTACCTGATAATTTTCATTTTATTGATGACAACTAATAATTCCAGTTTTTCTAGAATTAATTTTAATATGTTGTCCATGTTTTATGCCCAATGTGATAATATAGGATCCATGTATAAATTAGCGGTCAACGTAATTGATGACGTAAACAGTGCATGCGCAGGCGGTCACTTACATCCACATGGAATCTATTTTTATTCTGCAAAAGTGAGTATTTTGGATTGTAGGGATGAGTAATAAGGCAAAGTGTGGCAATTTTTAGAAAGATCTTAAAGATTTGTAGAGATATATTGGAAATATGGTGTCATTCTCCGATGATCATACCATGTGTTTTTTTTTTCTATTTTAAGAGTACCAACACACGTGACCCCCTGTTGATGTTATGACAGGATGTGTGGTGCAGAAGGGTTTTTATCCGATTTTAACGATATTCCACAATGCAATTCGATAAAATTAATACAAAGGATTGGTACGACGTTCTTTAATGATGGTGAAAAAATCAGACGAAAATTCGCGAGCGATCGCGCTAAATGAGACACTTGGCGATAATTGCTTCTTGGCGAGAATTACTCCCCGACCAGTATAAATGAAGTAATTGCTTTGGCATTACGAAAGTATGGTTCAGTAGGTAAGTTCTCTATGTTTTGTACTTATGTCTTTAAAAGCAACCTTAAACATGTTTGACAGACGTCACGTTACCATCCTGTTTACTATCTAGATATAGAAACCGGAAGACAGGTAAAAAATAACACGTGGGCTGTGTAAATCAAAATAAAATGAATAAGACGAAAACATATACCGTGACGATATGTATCGTATAAGTCTAAGGATGTTACAAAGTAGTTATTTGTTGGTTTTGAGGGATGTTGATTATTGAAATAATATGGCCAAACGTTAAATGTTTTGTTTAAGATAGCAGCGAAAATGACGTTGACCTTTTCCCGTATTATTGATTTTGATGACGCAACCAATCTTTTCTTAAAAATAACAAGCATATGCGCGGTAGTTGACGCATGCTTCATTATGGACTAACTTAATAATTTTGATATCACGTCCAGTACGTTGAGATAAGCTTGATCAATCGACACACTTCAAAGGAAAACTACACAAATTGCCGATAAACATATGTATTGTTTTCTGTAAACTTAAATATTGGTACCTACGAGTTGTTTTCAATAAATTTAGCTGTTAGTACTTATGTGTTGTTTTCTATAAATTTAGCTGTTAATACTTATGTGTTGTTTTCTATAAATTTAGCTGTTAGTACTTATGTGTTGTTTTCTATAAATTTAGCTGTTAATACTTATGTGTTGTTTTCTATAAATTTAGCTGTTAGTACATACGTTTGGTTTTCTAAAAACGTATATGTTGGTAACTATGTGTTGTTTTCAATAACAATACATACTTGTTGTTTTCTATAGCCTCATCTGCTAGTACCTATTTGTTGTTTTTTCTATAAAATTATCTGTTAGTACCTTTGTGTTGTTTTCTACTCACGTATCTATTAGTAATGTGTTGGTTTTCTATAAACTTAGCCGTTAGTACCTACCTGTTGTTTTCTAGAGACTTATCTGTTAGGAAATATGTGTTGTTTTCTATCAACTTATTTGTCAGTACCTATGTGTTCTTTTCCATAAACTTATCTGTTAGAACCTGTGTGTTGTTTTCTATAAACTTATCTGTTAGTAGCATGTGTTGGTTTCTATAAACTTATATGTCATTAGAGATGTGTTGTTTCCTATACACTTATCTGTCAGTACCTTTGTGTTATTTTTTTATTAACGTATATGTTAGAACCTCTGTATTGGTTTCTATTAACCTATCTTTTAGTACCTATGTGTTGTTTTATATAAACTTATTTGTTAAATTTCCTTTAAACCTCTCTGTCAGTAAATAGCTGTTGTTTTCTATTAACTGATTTGTTAAATTTCCTGCTAACGTCTATGTAAATAAATATATGTTGTTTTTATTCAACTTTGTTTTGTACCTGTGTGTTGTTTTCTATAATCTTATATGTTAGTACCTGTGTGTTGCTTTCTACAAACTTATATGTTAGTACCTAAGTGCTGTTTTCTATAAACTTATATGTTAGTACATTTTTTTTTGTTTTCTATAAACTTGCCTGTTAGTACATACGTGTGGTGTTATACAAACTTATCTGTCAGTACATATGTGTTGTTTTCTATCAACTTATTTGTTAAATTTCCTATAAACCTCTCCGTCAGTATCTCTGTGTTGTTTTTTATAAACTTTTATGTTAGTTCCTCTGTATTAGCTTCAATAAACCTGTATGTTAGTACCTATGTGTTGCTTTATATTAACTTATTTGTGAAAATTTCACATACACTGTCTGTCAGTAATTATCTGTTATTTCCTATTAACGTCTATGTCAGTAAATATATGTTGATTTCTATCAACTTTGTTTCGTACAGGTGTGTTGGTTTCTATAAACTTATCTGTCAGTACATATGTGTTGATTTCCACAAACTGCTATGTTAGTACCTATGTGTTGCTTTCTATAAACTTATATGTTAGTACATATTTGTTTTTGTTTTCTATAAACTTAGATTCTAGTAACTATGTGCTGTTTTCTATAAACATATCTGTCCGTACACATGTGTTGTTTTCTATCAACTTAATCGTTAAATTTCCTATAAACTTCTATGTCAGTAAATATATGTTGTTCTCTATCAACTTTGTTTTGTACAGGTGTGTTATTTTCTTTAAGCTTATCTGTCAGTACACATGTGTTTTTTTCTATCAACTTGTATGTCAGTACATATGTGTTGTTTTCTTAAAACTTATATGTTAGTACCTATGTTATGTTTTTTTAAACTTATTTGTTAAATTTCCTATAAACTTCTCTGTCAGTATATAACTGTTATTTTCTACAAACGTATTTGTAAAATTTCCTATTAATGTCTATGTCTTTGTTTTGTATAGGTGTGTTGTTTTCTATAGACTTAGTTGTCGGTACATGTTTGTTTTTTTCTATAAACTTATATGTCAGTGCATATTTGTTGCTTTCTTTAAACTTATATGCTAGTAACTATATTACCGTATTTGTCAGTACATATGTGTTGTTTTCTAACATATATGTTAATAGAAACCAATACAGAGGTACTAACATATAAGTTTGTAACAGAAACAACAAAAAGTACTGAAATATAAGTTGATAGGAAACGACACATAACTACTGACAGATAGAAAACAACACACAGGTACTAACGGATAAATTGATGGAAAACAACACATAGGCACTGCCAAATATATTCATAGAAAACAACACATACTGACAGATAAGATTATATTAAGCAACACGTATGTACTAACAGTTATGTCTATTGAAAACAACAAAGATGTACTAACATATAAGTAGATAGAAAACAACACATTTGTACTTACATGAAAGTTTATAGAAAACAACACATAGCCACTAATATATAAGTTCATAGAAAACAGCACGCAGGTACTAACATGTAAGTTTATGGAAAACAACACATATGTACTGACAAATAAATTGGTAGAAAACAACAGTTTTATAGGGAAATTAACAAATAACACATAGGTACTAACATATATGCTTATAGAAACCAATACAGAGGTACTAGCATATAAGTTGATACAAAAGATCCCAAAGATACTGACATATACGTTTATAGGAAACGACACATAACTACTCTCTGATACGTTTATTTAAAACAACACATAGGTAGTAACAGATAAGTTGATATAAAACAACACATATGCACTAACATATAAGTTAATAGAAAACAACAAATATGTACAGACATATACGTTTATTGAAAACAACAGACATTCACTGACAGAGAAGTCTATAGGAAATTTAACAAATAAGTTTATAGAAAATAACAGATATTTACTGACAGATAAGTTTATAGACCAATATGATGTAGGTTCGCTAGCCTTCTCTCTCCCTGTTTCTAGCGCTTGTGTGATCATTCTTGAAGAAGGAATAGACTGGATATTGCTTATGACAAGCGGGACTCATTCGTTGTCATTTGTAACAGATATTCCTTAACGATTAACAAAGTATTTCTTTGTAATATAGGAAATTAAGACGGTGACTATATTTGACTAAAATAATGTCGATTATTTCGCTGTTTCGCTTAGGTGAATGAGTTAAGGTCTTTATCGACACTTTTTGCATTGTCTATCCTGCTTCAATTGGCGATGTCTGATGACCCCATTGCTGTCTTGAACTTTTTCTTTCAACGGTATTTCAGTTCTATCATTTCGTTCAGTTTTATTGTTTGGAGAAACCGGAGTACTCGTAGAGAAAACCATCGTCTTGTCGCAAGTCTTTGAAAAATGTATCATATAAAGTTGTATCGAGTACCCCCTACCATGAGCGGGATTCGAATTCATAGCTTTAGTGTTGATAGGTACTGATTGTTATTGTAGTTGGAAATCCAACTACCAAATGACCATGACAACAACGGCTCCTTGGTCCCTATTGACGGACATATGATGTCAAATGTTTACCTTACAAGGTGTTATGGCTCGTATGAAAGAGTACATGTCATAATAAAACACGAACATCACAATGAAATATATCCCTTAGCTTTCTTATTACATTGAGTAAGTCAAAAATCAACAGAGCGATCAGTGCATCACAAATTATGTGTTCCTTACAAACAGCCATTAACCCTATTAATTATATTTTGTTATTTTCTTCTGGAGAATGTACTACAGTGTTGTGGACTGGGCATTTCATTTACGACTAATTTAATCATTTTTGATGGATATCTTAAAATGCATAATTTTAATTTCGATCAAAATCATGTTTGTTTTGTTTTTAAACTAATTATCGGAGGGGTACGTGCTGTTTGAAATTAATGCATACCGTTTCGCGTCATTAATTTTTAGACCTGAAATTTGCTTAGCTTATTTAGTTTGGAATGCAAATAAGTTATTCATATCATCTAAAAAACTTCACCATAATGTAGTTATTAAAATGGAAGAATTCAGATGTAACACTAATATGAACTGTTGGTAGATAAAACAATAGAGGAATTCAGATGTAACACTATTATGAACTGTTGGTGTAATAAAACAATAGAATAATTTTGATGTAACACTAATATAATCTGTTGGTAGGATAAAACAAAAGAAGAATTCAGATGCAACACTATTATGAATCGTTGGTAGGATTAAACTATAGAAGAATTCAGATGTAACACTAATATGGACTGTTGGTAGGATAAAACAATATCATAATTCATGTGTAGCACTAATAGGATACAATAAAACATTTAATATTTAACACTAATATGAACCGTTGGTAGGATAAGATAATAGAATAATTCATATGTCAAACTAATATGAACTGATTGTAGGATACAATAATAGAATAATTTAAATGTAACACTAATATGAACTGTTTGTAGGATAAAATAATAGAATAATTCAGATCTAGCACTAATATGAACTGTTGGTAGATAAAACAATAGAATAAATCAGATGTAACACTAATATAAATTGTTGGTAGTATAAAACAGTAGAATAATTCAGATGTAACACTAATATGAACTATTGGTAGGATAAAACCATAGACGAATTCAGATGTAACACTAATATGAACCGTTGGTAGGATAAAACAATAGAGTAATTAAGATGTAACACTAACATGAACTGTTGGTAGGATAAAGGAAAAGAAGAATTAAAATGTAACACTATTATGAATCGTTAGTAGGATAAAACAACAGAAGAATTCATATGTAATACTAATATGAACCGTTGGTAGAATATAACAATAGCATAAATCAAATGTAAAACTAATATGAACTGTTGGTAGGATAAAATAACAGATTAATTCAGATGTAGCACTAATGCGAACTGTTGGTAGTATAAAACAATAGAATAATTCAGATGTAGCACTAATATGAACTGTTGGTAGGATAAAACTATAGAAGAATTCAGATGTAATACTAATATGAACTGTTGGTAGAATAAAATAATAGAAGCATTCAGATGTAAGATGAATATGTACTCTTGGTAGATAACACAATAGACGAATTCAGGTGTAACACTAATATGAACTGTTGCTAGATAAAACAATTGAGGAATTCAGATGTAACACTATTATGAACTGTTGGTAGGATAAAATAATAGAAGAATTCAGATGTAACATGAATGTGAACTGTTGGAAGAATAAAACCATAGAATAATTCAGATGTAACAGTAATGTGAACTGGTGGTAGGATATAACAATAGCATAATTCAGATGTAAAACTAATATGAACTGTTGGGAGGATAAAACAATAGAAAAATTCAAATGTAGCACTAATATGAACTATTGGTAGGATAGAACAATATAATAATTCAGATGTAAAACTAATATGAACTGTTGGTAGATAAAACAAGAGAATAAGTCAGATGCAAAACTAATATGAACTGTGGGTAGGATTAAACATTAGAAGAATCCAGATGTAACACTAATATGAACTGTAGGAAGGAAAAACAGTAGAAGAATCCAGATGAAGCACTAGTATGAACTATTGGTAGAATAGAACAATATAATAATTCAAATGTAACACTAATATGAACCGTTGGTAGGATAAAACAATAAAACATTTCAGGTGTAACACTAATATGAACCGTTGTTAGGATATTACACAAACAAAATTCAGACGTAAGACTAATATGAACTGTTGGTAGGATAAAATAACAGATTATTTAAGATGTAGCACTAATATGAACTATTGGTAGATTAAAACAATGGAAGAATTCATATGTAACACTAATATGAACTTTTCGTAGGATAAAACAATAAAACATTTCAGATGTAAAGCTAATATGAACTGTTGGTAGGATAAACTAATAGAAGAATTCAGATGTAACAGTAATGTGAACTGGTGGTAGGCTATAAGAATAGCATAATTCAGATGTAAAACTAATATGAACTGTTGGTAGGATAAAATAATAGAAGAATTCAGATGTAACATGAATGTGAACTGTTGGTATATAAAACAATAGAATAAATCAGATGTAACACTAATATAAATTGTTGGTAGTATAAAACAATAGAATAATTCAGATGTAACACTAATATGAACTGTTGGTAGGATAAAACTATAGAATAATTCAGATGTAACACTAATATGAACTGTTGGTAGGATAAAATAATAGAAGAATTCAGATGTAGCATGAATATGAACTGTTGGTAGAATAACACCATATAATAATTAATATGTAGCACTAATATGAACTGTTGGTAGGATAAAATAATAGAAGAATTCAGATGTAACACTAATATGAACTTTTGGTAAATAAAACAATAGAAGAATGCAGATGTAACACTATTATGAACTGTTGGTGTAATAAAACAATAGAATAATTCAGATATAACACTAATATGAATTGTTGGTATATAAAACAATAGAATAAATCAGATGTAACACTAATATAAATTGTTGGTAGTATAAAACAATAGAATAATTCAGATGCAGCACTAATATGAACTGTTGGTAGGATAAAACTATAGAAGAATTCAGATGTAACACTAATATGAACTGTTGGTAGAATAAAATAAAAGAAGCATTCACATGTAAGATGAATATGTACTCTTGGTAGATAACACAATAGACGAATTCAGGTGTAACTCTAATATGAACTGTTGCTAGATAAAACAATTGAGGAATTCAGATGTAACACTATTATGAACTGTTGGTAGGATAAAATAATAGAAGAATTCAGATGTAACATGAATGTGAACTGTTGGAAGAATAAAACCATAGAATAATTTAGATGTAACAGTAATGTGAACTGGTGGTAGGATATAACAATAGCATAATTCAGATGTCAAACTAATATGAACTGTTGGAAGGATAAAACAATAGAAAAAATCAAATGTAGCACTAATATGAACTATTGGTAGGATAGAACAATATAATAATTCAGATGTAAAACTAATATGAACTGTTGGTAGATAAAACAAGAGAATAATTCAGATGCAAAACTAATATGAACTGTGGGTAGGATTAAACATTAGAAGAATCCAGATGTAACACTAATATGAACTGTAGGAAGGAAAAACAATAGAAGAATCCAGATGAAGCACTAGTATGAACTATTGGTAGAATAGAACAATATAATAATTCAAATGTAACACTAATATGAACCGTTGGTAGGATAAAACAATAAAACATTTCAGATGTAACACTAAAATGAACCGTTGTTAGGATATTACACAAACAAAATTCAGACGTAAGACTAATATGAACTGTTGGTAGGATAAAACAATAAAACATTTCAGATGTAACACTAATATGAACCGTTGTTAGGATATTACACAACAAAAAATTCAGACGTAAGACTAATATGAACTGTTGGTAGGATAAAATAACAGATTATTTAAGATGTAGCACTAATATGAACTATTGGTAGGTTAAAACAATGGAAGAATTCATATGTAACACTAATATGAACTTTTCGTAGGATAAAACAATAAAACATTTCAGATGTAAAGCTAATATGAACTGTTGGTAGGATAAACTAATAGAAGAATTCAGATGTAACAGTAATGTGAACTGGTGGTTTGCTATACCAATAGCATAATTCAGATGTAAAACTAATATGAACTGTTGGTAGGATAAAATAATAGAAGAATTCAGATGTAACATGAATATGAACTGTTGATAGAATAAAACCATAGAATAATTCAGATGTAGCAGTAATGTGAACTGGTGGTAGGATATAGCAATGGCATAATTCAGATGTAAAACTAATATGAACTGTTGGTAGGATAAAATAATAGAAGAATTCAGATATAACACTAATATGAATTGTTGGTATATAAAACAATAGAATAAATCAGATGTAACACTAATATGAACTGTTGGTAGGATAAAACTATAGAAGAATTCAGATGTAACACTAATATGAACTGTTGGTAGGATAAAATAATAGAAGAATTCAGATGTAGCATGGATATGAACTGTTGGTAGAATAACACCATAGAATAATTAATATGTAGCACTAATATGAACTGTTGGTAGGATAACATAATAGAAGAATTCAGATGTAACACTAATATGAACTTTTGGTAAATAAAACAATAGAAGAATGCAGATGTAACACTATTATGAACTGTTGGTGTAATAAAACAATAGAAGAATTCAGATGTAATACTAATATGAACGTTGGTAGGATATAACAATAGCATAAATCAAATGTAAAACTAATATGAACTGTTGGTAGCATAAAATAACAGATTAATTCAGATGTAGCACTAATGCGAACTGTTGGTAGATAAAACAAGATAATAATTCAGATGCAACACTAATATGAACTGTTGGTAGGATTAAACATTAGAAGATTCCAAATGTAGCACTAATATGAACTATTGGTAGGATAAAACAATATAATAATTCAGATGTAAAACTAATATGAACTGTTGGTAGATAAAACAAGAGAATAATTCAGATGCAAAACTAATATGAACTGTAGGAAGGAAAAAACAATAGAAGAATCCAGATGAAGCACTAGTATGAACTATTGGTAGGATAGAACAATATAATAATTCAAATGTAACACTAATATGAACCGTTGGAAGGATAAAACAATAAAACATTTCAGATGTAACACTAATATGAACTGTTGGTAGGAGAACATAATAGAATAATTCAGATGTAACACTAATATGAACCGTTGGTAGGATAAAACAACAACACATTTCAGATGTAACACTAATGTGAACCGTTGTTAGGATATTACACAAACAAAATTCAGACGTAAGACTAATATGAACTGTTGGTAGGATAAAATAACAGATTATTTAAGATGTAGCACTAATATGAACTATCGGTAGGTTAAAACAATGGAAGAATTCATATGTAACACTAATATGAACTTTTCGTAGGATAAAACAATAAAACATTTCAGATGTAAAGCTAATATGAACTGTTGGTAGGATAAAATTATTGAAGAATGCAGATGTAACATGCATATGAACTGTTGATAGAATAAAACCATAGAATAACTCAGATGTAACAGTAATGTGAACTGGTGGTAGGATATGACAATAGCATAATTCAGATGTAAAACTAATATGAACTGTTGGTAGGATAAAATAATAGAAGAATTCAGATGTAACATGAATATGAACTGTTGATAGAATAAAACCATAGAATAACTCAGATGTAACAGTAATGTGAACTGGTGGTATGATATAACAATGGCATAATTCAGATGTAAATCTACTATGAACTGTTGGTAGGATAAAATAATAGAAGAATTCAGATGTAACACTAATATAAATTGTTGGTAGTATAAAACAATAGAATAATTCAGATGTAGCACTAATATGAACTGTTGGTAGGATAAAACAATAGAAGAATTCAGATGTAACACTAATATGAACCGTTGGTGGGATAAAACAATAGAATAATTAATATGTAGCACTAATATGAACTGTTGGTAGGATAAAATAATAGAAGAATTCAGATGTAATACTAATATGAACGTTGGTAGGATATAACAATAGCATAAATCAAATGTAAAACTAATATGAACTGTTGGTAAGATAAAATAACAGATTAATTCAGATGTAGCACTAATGCGAATTGTTGGTAGATAAAACAAGATAATAATTCAGATGCAACACTAATATGAACTGTTGGTAGGATTAAACATTAGAAGATTCCAAATGTAGCACTAATATGAACTATTGGTAGGATTAAACATTAGAAGAATCCAGATGTAACTCTAATATGAACTGTAGGAAGGAAAAAACAATAGAAGAATCCA